>LOEQ01014324.1:2259-18382 GCA_001685075.1 Bramus lutescens | reverse complement strand
AAGTTAGATTATAATCTTGAGAAACAGGGAGTTACCACCTTGTGATTATCACTGACATTTTTGGAATTTTTCAATGATCACTGGTATTTTCGGAATTTTCCAATGATGCCCTCCCTACCCCAATTGGATGGTTTCTTCCCTTAAATACTCCTTCTCCCAGCTACTTGGGGTCGAACTCTCTACCCCTGAATGGGAAATGAGTTTTGGCCCCAGTGCCTGTCCTGTCAATAAACCTCATGTGATTGCAGCAAGGATGGTCTCTCCTGAGTTCCTGCAGGGTTGTGTTATCCCGAGACTTGAGTGAGAGTCTCCCTGCTCTGGAGGTCTTTCAGAAATTGCAAAGGAATACTGGGAGAGCATTCTTCAGAGATAACAAACACCCTCTAGAAGAGATACTTGCATCTATAGGAAAAGGAAGGTATTAAAAGATAAACTAAGAGATAGCAAAGTGGCCAATTCCAAAGTGAAAACAGAATATAAAATGTAACAAACTGGTGGTGAAGTCAGTTGATTGCCACCACCGATCAGTATTTGGAACAGCAAGGAAAGCCAAGGATAACAGCAAAAAGGCCAAGGCTACAGCTGACATGACAGTCACACAATTCTCTGTCTTTCATCCAGACCAAAGTACAGGTGATAAACAGCCTGTCCTCCCTGCTTCTGAACATCCAGATTTTGCTAGCTCTTAGGAACTTTCCCATCCATCGTCAAAGTATTAGGAAGAACAGGTACAATGGAAGAGAGAGGGGAGGAGATGCTCGTATGAAGAACTATCTGATATGATAGCCTCAGCCAATTTAAAATCCCCCAAATAATTCAGGAGTTAAAATACCAGAAGGCTTGCAAACTATTCAGAGAGAAAAAAATGGGGCAGTGTATACTTTATTTGGAAAGCCCTGTGAGAAATAAGGGATCAAGTATTACCTCCAAAGCACGAAACATAATCCCCGATTCAAGAACCACTGAGTGAGTGGTTAACAAGAGGCAGGATCACGTGGCAGAGAGAACACACGGTATTGGAAAGCTCGGATTTGAATTCTCTCTTCACAATTGCCTGGTCTTATGATCCGGAGCTTGTTTCTGAGATCCTGTTTCCTCTTCTATTTCCCTGAGCTGTTGGGAACCTCTCACCCCCGTAGCACACTGCACACGAATGCACGGTGTTCTTGTGAGGTGTTAGGTACTGTCATTTGCTTAAGCAGGTTGCTTCCAGTGACTCCTTGTTCCACATGAAGCAAACAAGGCTGATGTCAGCGGTAAAGCCACATCCAGAGTGAGGGCTCCAGAGCCCCTCTAGATTTAGTCAAAAGAAATAATTCATCCGCCAGTAGCTTAGGAACATTGCCTGGCGTCCCTTGCTTGTAATTTGGCAAAACTACCAGCTTTGCCTCAAGGTTTTGGCAGGTAGGGAAAATGGTTGTTGCCGGGTTTTTCCAGTACTGTGTTTTTAAATTTAATTGTTTGCTTTTCCCTCTATGCATCTACACAATGCGCTCTCTGATTTGGGATCTCAGCTTGCAATTACTGCACAGCTTGGAAACTGACTTTACAGAACAAAATCACTGGCTGGTCCATCATCAAGACAGCTAGTATCTGAAGGCATAAGGGGGGAGATCCATGGACTTAGTTTTTAAAGCCTGGGTATTATACCCAGGCCTTTTTAAAATCCGAGAGTTCTCTAGAGAGAAGACTTTCATTGGTTGCTATTTGTACCAGGATAAAGCCACTGTTCCAAGATTAATACAATCGATATGTTACCAAAAATTTTAAAACATTACATTACCTAAACTTGTGGATAGAGTAATTCTCCCTAATACCCAAAAGGTTTATCCTCTCCTTCGAGAAACATTTATGTGCATTACGAACATTTTAGCTTTTGTCAAAAAGAAAAAATTGTTTTGTTTTGTGACAGTATTCCTCTGTGTAGTCTTGGCTGTCCTTGAACTCACTCTTGAGACCAGGCTGACCCAGGCTGACCTTGAATTTACTGCCTGGCAATAAAGGTTTTTTCCTATGTCAATTATGTACATTTTTGCAATTGTTCCTCCACAGGTTGCTGACCTACTGCATGCAATTGTTAGACTGAATTTTCTGTCTCTGAGCAGGAACAGAAAGAATGATTAGAATTGCTTTCTCTCTGCTGGGCACGGCCAAGTTGCAACTGTCTTCTAATTTCCGACTTACTACACTTAGAGGCTGCAGTGACAGAAGAGTTATCCCTGAAGGGATCTACACACGTGGAGAAGCAGAATCTACAATCTCCAGCAACACACTCCAGAAGAGAATGGCTCTCCTCCTGATTTTGATGCGGAAACTCAGCAGGACTGAGAGATATTGATGGGCTTCCTCACTCAGCTCAGTGCAGTGTTTAAGCACAGAGTTATTTGAAGAAAATTGTGGGAAATTGCTCTATTTGGCATTGTCATTGATTTGTGAAGACATGTGGGGTATATGTGTACACACACACAACTCAGCCAGAAAGAGTTTAATCATCTGAATTTTAAGGGTTTTGTTGTTTTTCACCAGAAAGTGTGTGGGAATCTTGCAGTAAAATCTGGCTAAATTAGTAACATAGACCACTTCAAGGCATTTTAACAAACAAACAAGAAATTTCCAGAACTTCCACCTCCTTGTCTTCTGGTGCTCTCTCCTGAATGGGCCCTCTGAATCCCGTTAGGAATCCTGCTGCCTAAGCTCTGGTAACAAAACCTGATCGGCAACACCGCCCTTCAGAACCCATCTCAGGTCCTAAATGGCAGCGTTCTCATCAGTCTTCAGCACGCTAGGCTTTATACATCCATTTGGAAAGAGAGTTTCATAGCAGTGCCAACACCTTTTGGATTTACCGTTACACAAACTAGGGTACTCTTCTTCTAGGTATGATGGTAGCCATCAGAAAAAAAAAATCTCCCATGACTTTTATTTACAAGTTGAAAACTGGGGTCATGGACATTCAAGCAAATAGTGAAATTGCTACATGGAAATCAAGTTTGTCAGGGTCACTGGAACCTGCCATGGTAGTCCTTCTTAGAGAAGTGGACAATGGGAAGGCAGGCAACCACTGATATAACACAGTCAAGTAATGGTCAGTTTTACTTATGAACAAATAAGGTCAAATTCAAGAAAACAAAATCAAGGCAAAAAAAATTTGACAGCATAAATGAAGTGAATGAAGCTTTCATACAATAGTTTACAAGGGGTAGATTCACCAGATGAGCCTATGAACGCTCTGGCGCAGTATTGTAAGGTTTAAAGCAGCCTGATTTAAAAATCTAGTGATACCATGTAAGCCTGTACTACAGAGTAAGAAAGAATAAACACATCCCAGGTCAAAAGAAATGCCCATGGCTGCAAACTCCAGTGTAGAAAGAACTTACATTCAAATGGGGCTGGTATAGCTAAACTGTTTTACACTTGCCTGGCATGCAGAATCCCCCTAGGTTCAATCCCTGGCACCACAGAAAGAAAGGAAATATCAGAGTAAAAAAGTATCCTCTGCATATGACAGAACCACCTCACTCACAAATGCAGAGGTGTTTTGTTTGCCTTTACAAAACTGGCAGAAGATTAAGCCAGCCAATCCTCGATCATGGACTGGTGAAGGCTTGACAAGCCCCACCCTAAATGAGGGGCCATAAACAGCTGGCTTCTGGGGAAGGGAGAGTCAGTTTTCTTTAAGGGTCTGGCTCCTGAGAAGTTAACCATGCTCCATGGATAGTCTCACATCTAGAAGTAAATGCCAGCACAAAGTGACCTTATTTGTTCATGAGAGGGACGAAGTTATTAAAAAAAAAAAAAGGACATGAAATTGAGAGGTAAGGAGGTGAGGATAGATCTTGGAGAAGTTAGGATAAATACAATCAAAATATCATATTGTATGAACCTATCAAAGAATCAATTAAAAATATGGCAGATGTTCAGTTGCCTCTCACCATCAGTTCCCTCATCAATTTAAACAATCTCCAAGACATTCCTTCAAACTCATCTGCCTGGAATGAATTCGGGAATTCATCCCCTTATAAAAACAGCACTATAATTGAATGTTGGGATCATAAGCTAATCCAAAAATTCTATTAAGCCCATAATTATGTTAACTATGTTTTTGGAAACAAAAATAGAGACATGGTACGACAAGTTCAATCACAAGAGGAAAATGATAATAATGATAATAACTGAAATTTACAGTTAGAAATGGTTCAAAGAGCTTGAACATGTGCCTATTTAATCCATACAAGCGTCCAGCGAGGAAAGTACATGTAGAATTCCTGTCATAGCTGATGCCCACAGAGGCTAGGAGAGGTGCTCAACATTCAGAAAAGAATGAACCCATGTGGACAGGAGCCTGAATGCAGACTCTGACAAGATGGTCTCACACCATCTGGGCTTTTACATCTAAGAGCTGAAAGCCCCACCCAACTTCTCTAGACCACACTCAGTGCTACAAGATGGTAGTTAGCCCAATCAATCTTTCCTCCAGCTGCGGAAAGGCCACTAGGGAAGGCAGAGCACTTCCAAACCACCACCGGAAATTTCTGTGATCCATTGCAGAGAAGAACCAAGACAAAACAGGCTTGACGGGGTAAAGAGCCTTCTCTTTGGGGGCCAGGGATCTAGAGAGAAGAAAGCTCATCTATGTGATAAAGACACAGGACAGGAAGCTGGAGAGATGGTGCAGTGGTTAAGAGCATTGATTGCTCTTCCAGAGGTACTGAGTTCAATTCCCAGCAATCATATGTGGCTCACAACCACCGGTAATAAGATCTGGTGCCAACTTCTGTCTGCAGGGATACATGCTGGCAGACCATTGTATACATAATAAACAAACAAACAAACAAATAAAAAGACACCGGACAGTATGCAGAAGGGCAATGAGCATGCAAAGTGGAGCCTCAGAACAGGAAACTGTGTGGCTCAGTGAATGCTGGGGCTTGGGCCCCGTTTCTTTTCTTTGCTCCCACATTAGGAAATGTAGACACGAAGACCTCCTCCTCTCACCTAAGTTCTGCTGTGGAAGAAAAACTGCAATGAGAAGGTAAAAGCAGCTGCTGAGGGTCCATGGCTGCTCTAACAACAAGGAGAAGAGAAGGGGAAGTAGAGCAATCAGCAAAGACACTTATAACAAGAGTCTTAGGACATTTAATGAGGGCAGTGAGGCAGTGGGGAGGCTGACGGCATCCAGACTCATGGTGATGCAGCCAGCAGAAAGTGTGGTGACATCAGGTGAAAATCTAGAAAACAAAACAAAACAAGGCAGTGTCTAAAACTAGACAGTTCATTCCGGTGCAGTTACAGCCAAAAGCCTTTCTCTGCTGGACTGAAGACTCATTACAAGGTCAAGGGCATCTCTGTAGACTGAGGCCAGGAAAGTTTGACCAAAGAGACAGTCCGATAGCTTTGGAAGGATAAATAGTGTTGGGTCAGTTTTGCTGTTTATAGGCATTGGAACCTTGAGCAAATCACATCGCTGCCAAGAACAAGATTTTTTCTTAACAAAACGGAGACAATGATTAAAACAAAACTCTACCGAAGAGACAAAAGTAATAAAAGTTGTAGCCGTATTTCATATGCTGTGAATCTACTATTTCATATCAAATTATTTCACTAAAGACATGAAGTGCCTTGAAAGCAAACATTTGGTTCTGATCTTGCCCAGCTACAGAGGCTCATTTTCCTTTTCCTGGGAGATCTTTCCTGGAACTCCAAGTCCCTGTGTGTCCGGCCTCTCCTTAGTTCTTTATTTCATGTCCTAGCACAGGATGGAGCAGTATTACTGGATGTGAAGTTCATCTTTACCAGAGGTGGGGAACTTCTAGAAGTACACTGCGTTGCCTTGTGCCAATATCCTCACACCTTAAGGAATCACCAAGACACAGGATATCTGCATAAAACAATAACTGACGAAGAGGGAGATGGTATATGCTCCTTCTTCATCATCTCTTAGCTAAAGGCATTTTGTATATGTGCCTTCTGCTCTGTTTTAATTTTTCTAAATCTAATTGAGAGATTCAGAATTATATGACAGCAAAATTTTCCTTTGCTTTCCACTGATTAGTATTTATTTCAAAATATTAATTAGATTTCAAAGACCAGCAAGCATTTTGAAATAAAGAGATAAGCAGTTAATACTAAGAGGTTGTGAGCCATTTAACTCTTTGTAACCACTTAACTTTGAATGTAGAAAGGTCAACTATAGACAAATCATTTAAAAAGAAGCAGGACTACACTGTAGTAGAGCCACATCTATGATCACTGTCATAGACTGGACTTGTCCCATGGGCCACTATCTTCTAGTTCCATTGGACAGTTTTAGATTATTTGTTGGAGGGTAATGATGGCTAGCATAAAGAAGATGTTAGCCAAGCAAACTACAACTGAGACTTATCCCCAAACTCCCTTTTTCCTGTTTCTAATATTTCCAAGACGTGGTGAGAACACTAAACATCAGTTTTCTCAATTAGCATTTCAGATCTCTGAGAATACGTAAGCATCCTGAATTTTAACCTCTCACTGATGGGTCCATTGAAACCCATCCACAAGAACAGAGGGTAACAGAAAGGCAGGCATGAAGTGTCACTGTGCATATCCTTCATCTATGGCAGGCACAGGGACAATTTGACATACTTAGAGAAGCACACAACATCAGGAAAAAAATGCCTTCTACTGTCTGGAGGTAGTGTGTCCTTCTTTACACTATTACAGAATAAGCGCATAGGAAGCACCCATTGAACAGTGGGTATAGAGATTTACTTCTAGTTCATAGACACCCTTCTCAGTACAGAGTAAGGTGATGACATCAGTCACAGCACACAGCACTGTTTCTATAACTCTCATAGAGATCCATAATATTTTAGTGGTTGTTTTCTCTCTGTTGTTGAATTATATGTGACTGTCTAATTGAAATCTACATTGAGGTTGCAGCACATTCTCATGCAGACATAATCATTTCATGTATTAATGATTGAATGGATGGGTGGAGGACTAGAAGTACTATCTACCAAGTGAGACATCTAATCTATTCTTTAGCACAGCACGAGCTGGGAAATATGCATAGATACAGATGTAAGCATTAGATAGCCTAAGCAAAATAGTTGGACAAGATGGAAATAAAGTGACACAGTATGACATTGGGCTTGAGGTAAGATCCTTCATAAACCTTTCACCAAATCCATCTATGCATTTCATTATGTTTTTGTTTTTTTTTGAAAATTGGCACAGGGCATTGAAATTAGGTTTTACACATCAGTCTTCACTTCTTAAATATGAGCATTTGAAGACAAGAATCATACTGTACTCGGGAATTTTAGTTCATTTCTGTTTCTCCTCTGTTTCCTGTCTTGTCTCATCCCATCTCCTCTTCTCTCCTCTTTCCCCTATCTCCTTTCTCCATCTCTGCATGACTAACTGGAGGGCTGGATAAGGTAGAAGCTTCATTATCCACTTGAAGACTGAAAAACTGGATGCCAGACAAGGAACTATTAAGTTTTTGCTTTCACTTCAGTACTGAAAAGATGGTTTGTAGCCAGACCACAATTTTAGCTGTGGTTATTACTTTCTACAGCAGTACGAGCCTCACTACAGGGACTTTGGGTACCAGTCAGGTACCCTGCCTCTCTGTAGAAGCTGAGATGAAGGCTGGTCTGATTGTAAGTACTGAAACTAATTGAACCATAGAACCACAATCATCATGCTATGTCGATCACATAAGGACACACACACACTCACACACTGTAGTTATAGTGGAACAGTGGCGTTATAACAGTGATATATCAACAGTGATGAGTTCAGCTTCATCCTATAAATGGCACTATCAGAGCATTATACACTGAGGGTTTTTAGAAATATAAAATTAGTGTCTCTGTACTGCTTTTAATTGTGTGTAAAAGGTCCTTTGAGTGTGGGCTAACCTTGGTACAATCAGAACATTCTTCTATTAAGTTCAGAGTGACAATGACAATAAGACTTTGATGAAATAACAAATGATAAAAAAAATGTAAGCCAGTAATTTGCCAGAATTAGAATCAAGTGAATAACTTCTCCTTCTTTGAAGCATCACATACAAGGAGGGAAGACCTTTGCAGAGAGGCAGGAAAAATTGTTTTGACATGTGCAACTTCGCCTGGTTATAAGCGCCAAGAAACCAGTACAGCCTAGCAACATGCTGGTCCAAGCTGGACACCAATAAAATCGAAGGGGAAAAACAAACCTCCGGGGCCAGATCCACCAAGCGGAAACTTCTTAGTCTTTGGGCACCAAAGTCTACACAAAATGGAGACATTCCCCAAATACCAAATGAGACCTGGACGTCAAGACAGAGAAACACACTGGGGAGGGGTAGTGGAGGGTGGGCGACCAGAGCACAGAGGTCAGGGATCTCGCTACAAACGGGCCATAGGTGATGGTCTGAAGGGAGACCTTAGAAGCATTAACCAACATCAAACTTTCTGTCCTGACTCAGCATCATGTAATCTCTGTGAGTTCAAATGGACTGTCCAGGAGGCTGAGATTTACCTATGTGCATCAAGCAGAGTCTCTTACACAAGTAGATCAGGGTGGAAAGAAATCATCCTTGGTATGACCGGAAAACTGCAGAATCACACTAGTAGCTCGAGATTGTTCTAGAGACACTTAAGTCAAGCTCATCATAACATTATCTATGCCATGTGCTTAGACTAAATACGACGATAATGCAGAGGACTGTGAGGAAGTTTTGAAAATTTGTTTTCCTATTTATCTTACAAGTTATTGTCTACAGAGACTTTTCTCATGCTCCAACTTTTGAACCTCAACACAGCAGAAGAAAAAGATCCGATACAATTATCACAGACTTAAGAACCAAAACATTTAGACTCCCAGATACCAAATGACAACTGGAGTCCTATCTTTGACCACAGGCTCTGCATACTGACCACATCAGGCCATCCCTTCACCTGGTGCCACCTCACGCTTAATTATAAAACAGTGACACTTTTTTGACGAGTGGAAAGTATGCTAGTGTATCCAAGGCAAAGCTGAGAAGGATCAAGTCGGGACAGCGATGATATTTTAGGGAAATGACCGGCAGTGACCCTTTGCTTGAAGGAATGTGCTGGAGGTAAACTCCGAGCTCAGATGGTCTGAGTTAATCCTGTGTGGACAGGATGGATGGAATGCCTGCTCTGTGTGCCTCATAATAACTGGGACTAATGTGAATGCATTCCCTGTCTCACATCTACACCGCTTTTGTTGTCACCTAAAGGTTTCCAAAAGGTCTGAGGAGGTCAGGCTTAGAGGCAGGAAAAGATTTCTCTTAAGCTTGGAAGGGCATCAGTACTGACTGTGTCCTGTGGTGTAAACACACTAAATCAAACCGAACCTAACAGAGGGCGAGAGAAAAGGAGTAAGTGAATCAAGTCTTCATTTATGTTTATAGTCTCTTCTGGGAAATGGCTTGTTATTAATAAAAGATCCATTCATAAGCCCTATCTAATAAACTAACAGTCACCAAGTCAAACTCCTTAGTTAACTGTGCCGGGTATCGTCTATGTACAGGAAGTACTATAGGAGGACTGCTGAAGATATCACAAGGTAAGCAGTGTCATTCATGGGACAGGACCAGCAGCATCAACATGGAGGCAGAGCCCCCTGTTCAAGTCCACTCCCTTTTGTTACTGAGTTAGCATCAGGGAGCCCAGGACGATATAGTATGAAACAGGAGTCCCAGCTGTAGAAGAGGAAAGAGGAATGGACAAGAAAGTCAGGATGAGTTGAGGACTCATCAAAGTACAAGAAATAGGTGAGACATTCACAAGATGTCTTGGTTTAGATGTCAGTACCCAGATGGGTACATGGCATTCACTGTAAGATTCAGGGAGAGTAAGGAGGGAGCCAAATACAAAT
Organism: Bramus lutescens; assembly: GCA_001685075.1. Taxonomy (NCBI): domain Eukaryota; kingdom Metazoa; phylum Chordata; class Mammalia; order Rodentia; family Cricetidae; genus Bramus; species Bramus lutescens. The sequence goes on along the minus strand of LOEQ01014324.1, from coordinate 8,506 downwards.
GCACAGGCAGTGAAGAGATCTGAGTCGAGACTGAAATAATTTAAAGATGACAACACGTTTTTGGTGTAAACACACTAAATCAAACCAACTGGGCACCAAGTATTCAGAAGCCAGAGGCTATGGCCTTCAAGCTTCCAAGGCTTGTGCTGCTAAGCTTCCGCATAAGCATAAACATAATCGAAAAGACCACATCTAGCTTGTTTGTGGCATTCACTTGCCAAATGGGGAAGAGATAAAGAACTAGCTAAGGAAGACCTCAGCTGTGGTAAGGCGCTATTTCTCAGCAACTCCAAGGTTTCTGCTTTCTAAATGTATAAGAGAATGGTTTTGAGATTGCTCCCAACAACAAACCAAGTTACCACGGATAAAGCTACTTGGACATCTTTGCTTTCATGCACAGCCTGACTTTCACAGGTTTCAGTAGCCTCATTAGTGAAACTGAGACCATAGAAATGCTGCCTTAAGTCATTCACAGTTATAGAGCAGATCAAATGAATGTATATGATACCCTAAAACAATTATCTAAAGACATTACTAGCATTGTTGTGGCTTAAAGGGCTAGCCTGTAGGACTGTAGCTCTAGCCACCAGAATTCTCTCAGCATGCAATATCTGGGGTTTGTTTTGCATTAAATTGTTATTGCAGGTAACCAAGTGACCCAACATTCTAAGCCAAGCCCTGAAGGGAAACTGAGGAATGGCCAGACACTTACATGAATGGCCAAGGACAGTGCCATATCACTCCCATAATACTCCCTTTGGGCAATGAACCTGCTATCAGGAAACAGAATTTTCTGCATGAATGTGGGGCCTCCACCTAATGTAAAAGGCCAGAAAACATCTTAGGTGAGAAAGGCTGAAACGTAACTCCTAAGGTAAACGCGATGGTGACAGAGGAAGCTACTGTGCCCCTCACCTGAATGGCGTGAAACACTTATTTTCCTATAAAATTTACTGAATTTACATCTATTAATCTGATACAAATTATTTTAAGTATCCTTCATGAATCCTTTTTAAAAATCTTTTTCTTCTCTTTTGAAAAATGTTATTAAGGAACTGACCCAGGATACTGAGGACAAGACAAGGCTTAAATCCTATCAAGAAAAGAATGCATAAACCAGCTGACTTCCAAATGGACTGTTCTACAAACAATTCCTCACGAGTGAGTGAGGAAGGGCAAGGCGCTCTCCATTACAGAGCATCACAGGCACACTGAGTGTTACCAAGGAGGGAACCAAGTTCCCAGGACATAGCTGCTGTTGGCACTTGGCGCCTAATGAAGTGCTGTCTCGGTAAAAGCACAAGTCCAGGGGACAGCCCGCTGGAAGCACTGAGTTCTCAGACACTGTTAAGCAAAAATTGCTCAAACCCTAGATTGGCTACTTAAGGAAAGACTGAAGGCATTAGTAAATTTTTTTTCTGAAGTATTTGACACAAAAGTTGTATCTAACTTCCCTGGGTCTGTGGATTGAAGCACGGTTATCCTTTATAGCTAATATCCACTTATAAGTGAGTACATAGCATGTTTGTCTTTCTGGGTCTGGGTTACCTCACTCAGGATGATCTTTTCTAGTTCCATCCATTTGCCTGTATATGTTATGATGCCGTTTATTTTTTAAGAGCTGAGTAATATTCCATTGTGTAAATGTACCACACCACATTTTCTTTATCCATTCGTTGGTTGAGGAATATCTAGGTTGTTTTCCAGTTTCTGGATATTATGAATAAAGGAGCTATGAACATAGTTGAGCAAGTATAGCAGTGAAAGGACAGAGTGGTATATCTAGATCTTAAAGTACTTAGATCCCAATTTTCTGAGAAACCATCACACCGACTTCCACAGTGGCTACCCAAGATCGCATTCCCACCAGCACTGGAGGAGTGTCCCCCTCATTACACTCTCCAGCGTGAGCTGACACTTGTGTTTTTGACCTGAGCCATTCTGACAGGTGTAAGATGGAATCTCGGGCATTTTGATTTGCACTTCCATGATCCCTATAAGTGTTTCTTTGCAATTTCAGATTCCTCTGCTGAGAGCTCTATTTAGGTCTGGACCCCATTTTTTAATTGGATTATTTGTTTGGTGATATTTAGTTCCTTAAGTTCTTTATATATTTTGGATATTAACCCTCTGTTGGAAGTGGAGTTAGTGCATGTCTTTCCCCAATCTGTAGGCTGCAAATTCGTCCTATTCACAGTGTCCTGTGCCTTACAGAAGCTTCTCAGTTTCATGAGGTTCCATTTATAATGTTGATCTTAGTGCCTGTGCTATCAGTGTAGGAAATTGTATCCCATGCCTATGTTCGGAAGGCAACAATTCCCTTTTTTCTCTTCTATCCAATTAAGGATGTCTGTTTATGTTGAAGTCTTTGATCCACTTGGACTTGAGTTTTGTGCAGGGTGATAGATATGGATCTCTTTGCATTCTTCTGCAGAGAAGACAAGTAGGAATGCATGGATCTCCCTGGGAAAGGGAAATCAAAGAGATTTTGGGAGTGGACTGTGGGTAGGTGAGAAGGGAACAAAAGGGATTACAAACCTGTTTTGTTCAATCCAGACCATCCAATTGAAGTAGTGCTGCCTGCAATTTGGATGGGTTTTTCAGTCTCAGTCAACTTGTTCTAGAAAGTTCCTCGCAGGTAAGCGCAGAGGTATCGTTTTCATGGTGATTTTAAATCACGTCAACCAATAGTGACCTTACAGTAGAGGTTCAAGAGAATGATTTTACTGAGCTATAGTTATATTCAGTAGTTGGCTATTTTCACTGACACTGATTTTTCCCTTCATGATTCTTTTTTCAAAACAAAACCCAGAATATTTTAATTCCACATCACACAGATACAGCATTTTACAATGTTCAACTACAAGTTCTATTTTAGAAATACTTAAAAATATAAACTTGAAACAAACAAACAAACAAAAAAAAAACACTTACAGGGAGAACACTTACTCTTGTTAGGTTGTATACCAGGAAAGCTGAGAATACTCTGTCACAGTGAGAAGCCACTGTATTCAGGGGCTCTTCCAAATCCCAAAGAGTATCACCTCCTGTCTTAGTTAGGGTTTCTACTGATGTGAAGAGACACCATGATCACAGCAACTCTTATAAGAAAACATTTAATTGGGGGCTGGCTTATAGTTCAGAATTTAGTCTGTTATCATTATGGTGGGACATGGAAGCATGCAAGCAGACATGGTACAGTAGAAGGAGCTGAGAGTCCTACACCTTGATCTGTAGGCAACAGTAAGTGGTCTGAGTGTCACACTAAACTTGAGCAAAGGAAACCTCAATGTCCACTCCCAACAGTAACACACTTCCTTCAATAAGTCCATTCCAATTACAACAAAGCCACACCTCCCAATAGTGTCGCTTCCTATGAGCTTGTGAGGACATTCAAACTACCATACCTACCAGAGAAAGTTATTTCTGTGTTCTGAGGCCACATTCTCCTAAGTTTCTCCAGGACATGTGAGTAGTTTTTGACACATTCTGTAAGATGGGATCTATTCATCAAGTTTCCATAGTTCTTTCCCTAGAACTTTCTCTTGTAGTTCCACCTTCTATTCATGCCAATCATGGAGATACATTTTCATGCCCCCCCTCTTTGCCTCTGTTTGCTCAAAATGAGTTGTAACTCTTTCTCTACTGAAATCTAACTCACTAAACTTCAACGTGGAAGTTTAATTTTCAGCTATCCCATTGGAAAAATGAAACATACTATCTCATTCCTCTATCTATTCACAAAATATGAATATTCTTTTAAAAACTTATTTATTTTACATCCTGGCTACAGTTTTTCCTCCCTTCTCTCCTCCCTGTTGCTCCTCCCATCCCAATTCAATCTGTTCAGGAAGGGGAAGGCTTTCCAAGGATATCTAAGAAGCAGGGCATATCAAGTTGTAGTAAGAATAAGCACCTGCCCATGTAGTAAGGCTGGACAAGGTGACCCAGCATAAGGAGTGAAAGGCCAAAATCCTGCAAAAGAGGCAGAAACAGCCCAAACTGTGACTATTCTAATGGGAGAAATGATCTAATTTCTCTTTCTTAATATAAATACTTGCCTTACAGCTGAGTGTTCAATTGATATTGGATAAAGATACATTGTGTTTTTTCAGGAAAATCTTTCAAAAAGTACCAGGCAGTAATATTTCACCTTCCAAGAAATATTAAAGATCTTTATCTCTACTATGGCACTACTTTCTGTCGGTGTTTCTGCTATTTGCATTAGTTATAGTTGCTTAAGGGAAATAGCCCAACAGTTTTGCTTGGTGTATGTGTATGCATGTGTGCATGTGTGTGTAACTCATGTGCATGCACACACACGTGTCCAAACATAACTTGGAACACAGATGGAACATAGTAGATGAACACTGAATCATACATAAAGACTGAGTCGTTTAGAGCAATAATTCAGGTATGTTCTACGGTATGCTTAGGATCCCAAGTTACAGAAACATAGAGTTGAAGCTTCAATTCTAAATTGCTAGGCTACTTATACTAATATATTCAATATTTTTCCCCTTAGAGGAATTCACAGTGTTGTTCATTTCTAATGAAAATATCAGAGAAATTAGTTCTCAGGCTCATGTGGTATACATTTGGCAAAAATGGCACAACACTTCTATATCATCCTGTAGTGGGATGTGGTCCCCGGCTTACTGTGGGGCAATGATCTTGTACCCTGTAAAGATTTGTCACTTGTACTGGTTTAATAAAACACTGATTGGCCAGTAGCCAGGCAGGAAGTACAGGTGGGGTAACCAGAATAGAATTCTGGAAAGAGGATAGGCTCAGTCTGTAGTTGTTACCCAGATGCAGAGGAAGCAAGATGAGAATGCCTCACTGATCCAAGGTACCAAGACATGTGGCTAACACAGACAAGAATTATGGGTTAATTTAAAATGTAAATTAAGAATGTAAATTTAAGATGTAATTAAGATATAAGATGTAAGAATTGGTTAATAAGAAGCCTGTGCTAATAGGCCAACCAGTTTATAATTAATATAGACTTCTGTGTGTTTCTTGGGACTGAATGGCTGCGGGACTGGGTGGGACAGAAACCTCTGTCAATGCCGGCTGATGAATTCCCAGGTCTGGTCCTTGTCTTCATCACTTTTCTCATGGCTGTGATAAGAAACCATGACTAAAACAACTTAGAGAAGAAAAGGTTTGTTTTGGTTCACAATTCCATGGTTCAGTCCATCAGAGAAGGGAAGGGCTGGCTGCTGGTCCCAGGGTTCAGTCCATCAGAAGGGAAGACATGGCCACTGGTCCCAGGGTTTAGTCAATCACAGAAGGGAAGGCCTGGCCACTGGTTCAACTACATCAATCATGAAACAGAGAACACTAGCACTCAGTGTTAGTGTTCTTTGTAATGCAGTTGAAGAACCAAGGCCAGTGCACGGGGTGTCTTACTTTTAGGGTTCATCTTCCCATCTCAGTTAACCTAGCTAGCAATATATTTGCGGGCATTCCAAAGAGCCAAGTCTCAGGTGTTTCTAGACTCTGCTGATGGCCCTTATGAACTGCTGTAGTATGTATTTACTTATGAACTGCTGTAGTGTGGGAACAGCAGCCCCGAGTTTTGATATCCCTGCCCCCATTTGAGGTGCTTATCTTCAAAGAAAACATAATAGATACCCTCTGCTCCTGGAGTGGAGAAAGGAATTTTGAGTGCATGGTGACCGTTCTTTGATCCCTGCCGGGGTCAGGTTACAGTCCCTTTGCAGCCCCCTCCTTATTTGGCACCATGGTATAAAAGTCAGCCCCAGCAGAACAATAAAGAAGAAGCTGTTCCACCTCAACCTCGTGCTCTGTGCATTCATTCAACCTGGACACCCTTTGCCGACTTGGACTTCAAGCTGCACTGGTGTGGCATCAGGAGGTCCCACCGAGATCTCAAGATACCGGAAAGAAAGGTTAGTGGACTGGGTCGTCCCTGTGGTCGATCGGGACACATTGGGGGAAAGATAAAAAAGATATAAAAAAATTAAGAAATGGGAAATATTCCGGGTAAATCAGAGTTAAAGTTTCAATTAAAGAGATTATTGAAAGAGTAGGGAACAGCTGTAAAAACTAAGACTTTAGAAGATTTTCTTAAAACTATAGAGACGTGGAGTCCCTGGTTCATAACCAATGGAGCCCTCAATATTTCTGAATGGGAACAGGTCGGCAGGAATCTTCAAAAAACCTGGAGAAAAGAGGGGCCTGAGGTCCTGCCAATCGCCACGTTCTCCCTTTGGAGACT
>LOEQ01014323.1:0-17078 GCA_001685075.1 Bramus lutescens | reverse complement strand
GAGGGCCTTGGACTTCCCACAGGGCAGGAAACCCTGACTGCTATTTGGACTGGAGATGGAGGGGGAGGAGGAGGGGGGAGGGAAACGGGAGGAGGGGAGGAGGTGGAAATTTTCAATAAAAAAGAGTAAAAAAAAATTAAAAATTAAAACCCCTTCCCTAGTGTTCTAGTCTCTTCATGAGCCCTCACTAAAATAAAAAAAAATCTTTCACATCTGTTATCAGTGGTCTTAGAGGAAATCCAGGCTCTTGATTACGTATCAAAATTCCTTGAGCCAACAAAATTCCTTGAGTCTGGTTTCAAAGCATCTGTATCCCACTTTTCATGAAAAAATTCCACATTTATTTTTCTGGAGCAGCAGAATACCAGACTGGAAAATGTAAATAGCAAGGTTGACTTTCCCACAATTCTCAAGGTTGGAAGTACCAGTGAACGAGAAGCACAGGCTGCTTCTTCTGAAGCTATTCTTCTTGCAAGAGGGTGGCCATCTGTGCATTCACATGCTTTCCTGGGGATGTGTCTATGTCAAATCATTTCTTCTCACAAAATGACTAGTCATGTTGAATGGAGCCCACTATCAAGAATTTTAACAGAATCACATTTGCAAAAAGTCCATCTATCCAAATAGGATCACATTTGAGAAACTGAGTACTCAGACATCAAGATATAACAACATTTGGAGGGTACATAATGCAGGCTAGGGAAGATGTTTATAAGTTATCTATCATTTGCTACCATAATCCCATAAAATCAATCTCTAGTCCCTTTGATTTAATGTATTTTAGTAATGCCACACAGCTCCTTTTAATTATTTTGATATCATGATATATCAGAACACTGTCAAAATAATGATACATGGTGAACTGTAGAGAGGATCCAGAAAACAAGGCAAAGGACCCTTTACCTAAAGTGCGTTTTGTTCTCTGGGTAGCTCTTGGACATGATGTCATGCCTTTTGTGACAAAGATTTGCATTTAATTTATAAGACAAATTTATTCTTGTTGTATGTCAGAACACAGCCACAGAACCCGATCTGTTTAAAGGATATGCTGTGAGCTGTCCTCAGTGTACCCTGAATGAGGGCTATGGCCTTCTGCCTGGCTTTTGTGCTTTCCCAGGTAGAATCTCGAGTATGTGCCAGGCAACTGCGTTTAAACTGGTCTATCCTGAGGAAGTTCTGGGGAGGGGCTGCTCTTTAAATATTTACTATGTGCTTACTGGTGTTTAGTTACATTTTTTTCTGAACCCAAGCAACCATCCTTCGATCGTTGTTTTCTTTGTTACATCGATATATAAAAGCACACAGAAATGGAAGTAAAACTTTCTACAGCATTAGACTGCAGCCTCCACCTTTCCTCAGATCCTCAGATCACAGGTCTCAAAGACAGATCTGCATATATTAGTGAAATCCGGCAGACAGATAGTGCTAAAACCTTACAATAGTCTCAAAAGCTGTGTTTCCAATTAGAAAATAAAAATGACATTAAAGTTAATTGTCACTAATGACATATAGAAAATAGGTTGCAAGTACAATGTGTATATGCAAATATTTCATCTAATACATGAGTATAGGAGTTATCTTTATTCATGTGGGCCTCATATAACTTCCTACAAGCCTTGGTTATGTAGATGTCCATGTTAGTTAGAATTAGAATAATGTCTAACTTCTAGATAACCTTAGCATTACTACCATAATATCCTTACAATATATCTATATCCTCAAATTTTCTGAAATAACTCACAACATTCAGAATGATTTTCTTACTTGGAATGAAAATTTTATACACTGTCTTTGAAAATGAAGTGCCCAAATCAAGCTTAAGTAACTGGTGGGATAGTATTTTAAATTTAAATGCTTTTTGTTGCGTTTTACTGGTAATTTGTAGTTCAAATAAGCAGGCCAGTATTTTTCAAAGCAATGTCCACTTAGGTTTCTAACACAGAAAACAGAATCATGAAGGAATAGAACATTGGTTAGTTGTATGTGCTCTGTGGAGAGCTAATTAAAGTCTTTCACACAGGATTAACTACTTTGAAATTCAGAATGCAAAATATTGTACTGAAAAATATTACTCCAAGATTTTTTCTAGTAGTTGACAGTTATTTTAATTTCCTAGACCAATTCTTTCTTTGTGGCCTAAACCAGGACTTCCCACACCACCCACACACATTCAAAAATAAGTGGGTGGATAGATAATATAAAACTAAAGTAAATAAATAAAAGCAAACATCACAACCTTTTAAGATCTGCGTCACTAGTCTGTGCATCCTTCTCTTGTTGCTGGTAAAATCCTATACCACAGACAACACAGGATGGTAAGACACAAACACTATCATGGAAATCCCATTGCCACAGAAGCAATATACCTTTTTCAACTAATAAAGAACAAAGAAGTAAGGGTCTGAGTATAAGGACCCTAGCTTCATCCCATAAATGACAGCAGTTAAACCTTTTAGTTTTTAGTTTCCTCAAGAACAGCAGAGAAATCATAACCTATTGAAATGTGTAATGCTGAATTAATTAAAGCATGGTCCTTATTTGAATTTCCCAAATACATGAGTAAGAAACATGAAATGACCTGCAGAAATTTGATCTTCAATAAAAATAAAATTTAAAGAATAATGACAAAAATCAAATGACCTGGTGGAGCCAATGACAACATTCTTTGAGCTATTGACCTGGATTTTCTGCTCTAATGGCCGGTTTCCCCTGAGGTCAGCACTAATCACCTGTGCCATCCAGCATTTAGACCCTAAGAGAAGCATTACCTTTCACATTGACCATTTCAGGCTTTGTCTGTTTCTAGAATAATGTCTCTCATGATTCTTAACCTTGCCAACTCTCATCTAAATTCACAACTTGTAGTCAAATGGCAAGTGGAGTTCATAAATAATGCATTTTTCTACTTCTAAGATGCCTCATGGGCCATGCATCAGGTTATTCCTTTGAGTTGTGTTAATCTGACTGTGGATATGCCTCAAAATTGCTTTATTGGATATATCTTATTCTGAACTTATTATTTCTAAATTCCTAAAGAAGTATGAAGAGATTTCAGGTACCTGAGTAATGAGAAATATTAAAAAAGATAATCATATTGATGATGCAATCAGCGTGTGGTGCTTTTGTTTCTATCTTTCTTACAGACACATAGATGAGATTTTAGTTCAATCATAGACAAATAAAACATTCTTCCATTTATTTCCTTTCACTCCAATTGTTGCTCATCGTGTTTATATTCTTTGTCTATTTTATATCCCCAAATACATTAGAGACTATTCTTGTGTTGGGTTATCTCTGCTTTTCAAGGGCAGGTAGAGGAGAAATAAAAGTTGGCATTTTGTGATACTTTTCCTGGGGAGACACAACACAAACTTTTATTGACTCCAGATAGAGAACCAAAGACTCACCAGAGTAATGATTACACCAGAGTCCAACTTGGTGAATGAGTGAGTTTATTCAGGCTACTTAATGGAAGTATGGATAAGTCATTACTTAGAAGAGACAAGTCAAAGACAGCTATGTTACTGAAAAGCTCACCCCAACACGGTGGGTGATGTCTTGCTAATGAAGGCTGCATCCCTAGATCTCAACAGTGGCAACTCAACATGTCATAGAATCTCTTCTCATGTGATTGTTGAATGCTTCTTATAACCGTGGGGAAGAGCCCATTAATCTTATAGTTTTCAACCTCCCCAGATGTGTGAAGTTTGTTTATGTATTGAGTCTTCTAAACTCGCCCACTTCTTCCTGGAGGCCATGTTTTAACTTAAAACTTTTCAGAACTTAAGGAACCTCACATCAATATAGAATGTTCTAGCTATGAGGAAATTGAACTTCATCCCTTTCTCCAGCTCTTACGTTTTTTGGTTCTCTCGTCTATGGTGTTTTCTGAGCCTTACAGGGGTATTGTAGATAGCTATAACTGGACCCTAACATCTTCTTCAGAGAAGGAGATAAGAAGGTATGACGTCAATGATCACAGATGCCGGGAGTCTGAAGAAAGGGATAGAGCAGAGTCGTTTATTTAAAAATGGAGAAAAAACTTATAAGCCCTCCCAGCACCCAGGCCTTCTGATCCACTGACAGTTGACATCACGGGGTCACCCCTCATTGGCTAGGCATCATCAGGACTTATGACAGCACCAGGCAGACTCCAGGTTGGCTCCTCTTGGCCTAGTAGGTCTTAACTTCCTACAAACAGCCATCTACCATCTTAACCACTGTGTGTGTGTGTGTGTGCGTGTGTGTGTGTGTGTGTGTTGCTAGAGACTGAACTTGGGGCCTCTTGCATGAAAGGCAAGTGATATACCACTGAGCTACACCATCATCTAGATGTGTTTCTAAAGGAAGCATTGGACCACTATGCCACAGCCACAGTCACTTCTCAGGGTTTCACCAGTGGTTACAAGTCTTTATGGTAAACCATGACTTCCATGACTGAAATTGACAATTAACAGTGACCTGTGAGAGTATACGCACAAATGTTTTGAAAACATTTTGATAGAGACATAACACCCATTTAACAAAACAGTAGAAGTGGTTCCCCCCACCCCACCCCACTGAATCCTAGCTTATAGTATCAGATGTGAATTACCTCCCATGGAGAAAACCTTATATTCAACCAGAAAATTGTTGATTGTAGTCAGGCCATCATTGCACCAGCAGACATCCACTGCATGGTACTCTGGTACTGCAGCATTCAGGGTCCGTAGACGAGTAGGACTATTGTTGATCAGCACAGCATTCGGTAACTTCAGCAGTAGGTTCTTATCAGCTAGTTCTGGCATGCCATTAACAAGAGAGGTAATAGCCTTTATGATTTGTTGGGACTTGGGAGCCTCCCTGAATAATAACTCATAGAAAATCAGCACACCTCTGACACTGTAATTTTCGTTCCTCAACCCTATATATAATAGCTTCTAAGACTGTCCCTTTCTGACCATTCAGAGTGCCTCCTGTACTTAAACTCTGGATTAATGGTTTGTTTGGTCTGTCTGTCTGTTTGTTAGACTGGGTCTCACTGTTAAGAAAAATCTTAAGACTGGCCTCTCTGCCTGCACAAAGAACTCCTATCAAATCAGATTAGACCAAATTAAAAATGCCCGCATTTAATAAATGCAGCACTCTTAGATGGCCGGAAGCATGGTGCGGGAGCATGGTAAGAGAAAGGCAGAGGGAAAGCACATGTAAAACCCAAATCATGAGTTCCTTTTTCCTGTGTGAGCCTAAACAGTCTGTGGGAGTGGTTGTGACCCTCCCCCCCCAGGAGGGGTCAGCGCTTGGCAGGCTGGGAGTTGGAGTCTTGAAATGGAGTCTAGCCCAAGGTAACTCCCAGGGGGAAGGGACTTGAGATGGAGCATTGTACTCCATTGGGGTTCCATTGGTGCCCATAGGATGGATGACAGGGACTGGGGTCACGCTTCCAATCACTCACCCTGTGATTTTGACTGAACTGGAACTCACCAATTAGACCAAGCTGACCTCAAACTTACAGAGATCCATCTGCCTCTGGATTAAAGGTGTGCAATACCACACCAGCATCTGTACTCTTTATCTAGTGTTCTAATAACCCATTCTTTCATTTAGTTAATCCAGACACATCACAGAGGTAAGGTAGATGAAAGTACCATTGCCGCTGGCTGTTCTTTAGCCCCATTCTGTACATCAGTGTTTATGAAATGGCTATGGCCATCACTGTCAGGTCTTGGTGGGTCGCCATTCATAACTTGCCTGACTGTGCTCTACACCTGAAGTCTGGTAGACTCTTCACCTGAAATGTAGCTGTAACCATTCCCATCGTCTCTCCCTCAGTGACATGTGGCTATGAAGAGAGCCCCAATATAGGCAAACAATTTCCACATCCAGTATACTTTCTGCTAGCTTTTATCTGAACTAACTTTTACCTACTCACTTTTGCTGCTGTTCCTGGTACTTCGGGAGCTTACCATCAATTAAGACAGACTCAGCTCTAAAATCCACTAAAGCTTTCCCTGTTTTGTAAAAATCGTGTTCCACTATAGGGCTCAACAAAACCACTAAAGATCCATACCAGTCCTAAGATCTCTTCCTCAGTAACTGTGAGTGTGGTTCTATCTGGCCTGGCGGACTGAGCATCACACATGCTTTCTTTTCTTTATAGCCTGCTAACTTTAAGAAACAAAAATCCAATACTTTCACCTCAATTTATCTTTTATCCAATTTCCTTTCAAATTGGAGACTAACGTGGAGATGCTGAGTGCATCTTTTCCCTTCTTAATCCCACTTAACATGAAAAAGTTCGCTCTGGCTGCCATGTTGATCTCACATGCGTTTCTTAGTGCACATAGTGTGAGCCAGGCAACCTCACCAATGTCTTGCCAACACGCTTGTCCCTTATATGTTACCCTCAGGGACTGGAATACTTGCTCTCTACCTTCAACTGTTCTCATGGTATCTCTGTCATCATACAGAAGACTCTGCTCATCAAGCTTGATTTCAAACAGGCATGACATTGCATATCATAAAAAGTAAGAAATATCCACTAGGATTTTTCCTGACAACTTCTGCCCCCCCCACCTGATTTTCCTTCTGGATAAAAGAATCAGCCCTTGATTGTGTTTCTTGTCACCCAGAACAAGTCCCGTGAAACTACCACCATATCTAGAAGGTACATTATTCTGTATCACATGGGGAAAAGTACCATTCTAGGATTTCTCTTGTGGATTCCCCACCCTTACATATATCAGCCTCAGTTCTCTGTCTCAGCATTCATTGAAGAGGAGCCATTCCCTCCCAACCCATCTCTGCTTCTGTTGGTCCCTGTTCAAGAACCGGGTGTGTTGTATGGACATTACATGGGGAGGCATGACACAAACTTCTATTCACCCCAGATAGGAAACAAATGCCAGATAAATGTAATAATTACAGTGGAGTTCAAACCAATGAACCAATAAGTTTATTTGTGTTGCTGAAATTATGGGCAAAGAGTTATTTATTGGAGCAGAGGAAACTCAAGGCAACTGCATCCCCAAACATTGACTCAGGAAGGCTGCATCCCTAAGGTATCTGCATGACTTGAAGGCAGCAGATAGGTCAGATCTCTTCTCCAGCAACCTTCTACTATTTCTCTAACCTTAGGGAGAAACCCCAAGAACTTGCAATATTTGACTTTCGGGGATATTTGGATTGCTTACTCTTTGAGTATCATGCATGAGCTTCCCACTCTACTTCCAGAAACATTTCCACTTAGAGCTCCCTAAGCCTTCAAGGGCCTTCCTTCATGGAGGAAGATTTCAACTCTTAATGAAATGGTACACAATCTTGTCCTACTTAAATGGAATCTTCTAGGATATTAAATTTCAAACTTATGGAAGCAAAAACAAATGAAACTTAGTATCCAAGAAGATTCCTTTTGAGATTCTGTGAGAAGTACAGGGACTCTCCTTGTTCTGAAAACAACATCCATCGCTGAAAAAAAAATGAAATTTACGCCCTGGCAATGCTGAAGCATGAACAGGCAGCTCATATATGGCAGTTCTGTTGAACTTATCCATATTGAGTTTCATGGTCTAAGTTGATGAGGACAATTGGCCAGGTCTCTTCCTAGAGAGGGCACTAGATCTCATTACAGATTGTTGTGAGTCACCATGTGGATAATAGGAATTGAACTCAGGACCTTTGGATAAGCAGGCAGTGCTCTTAACCACTGAGCCATCTCTCCAACCCCCACCTACCAGTAAATGGCCCTAACACAAATCAACCATATAAACCAAACACTTACTTATAATTTGTAAGTTAGTGAAATTTCCTTAGATTATTATATCACTATTCAGAGATAGTATCTCTACAAAAAATATTCAGACAGTTGCCAAGTGAGCACAGTATTAGCAAAATTTAAATGGTCTGTAACTCTGAGAAGACTATAACAATAATGAAGGACCAGTTTATCTCTTGTAGAATAATATACCTTCATAATGGCTTAGTTTCCATAAATATATCTTCAACATTACACAGTCCATGTTATCACAGCCTAAACTAGCTCCTGCCTCCTTTGTAAACACATTCTTAGGTCAATTTTTGTGTGTGCATGGTATAAAGAATCAAACCAGGCTCTTATTGTGCATAAGGCAAATACTCTACCACTGAACTACATCCCTAGCCCTAGAACAGACCAATAGAAATATACTCATATTTGTGTGACTGTCACTTACTATTAGGTAAAGATGGAATTGTGGCATAATATACCTTTTGACATTTGGCTTAGATAAGCATATATATATATAGAGAGAGTATTTATTACCATTTACAGTGCTTCAGCTATTAATTAATTATGCTATATATTTTATGTATTTAGCTATATTGCTTAAAATAACCTGTAGAAAGTTATTGAAACTATTCTAATGACTTTTTAACTTGTTCACGGTGATTTTACCCTTTCTTCCCAGGTTGTAAAGATGATGATCGTTGTTGTGGTGACATTTGCCATCTGCTGGCTGCCCTACCACATTTATTTCATTCTCACTGCCATCTACCAACAGCTGAACAGGTGGAAATACATCCAGCAGATCTACCTGGCTAGTTTCTGGCTCGCAATGAGCTCAACCATGTACAATCCCATCATCTACTGCTGCTTGAATAAAAGGTAAAAACAATACTGCTGGCACGGGTCTCTTAACACTTCCACCTTCCCTGGAAGCACATGTCACTATGGTTTCTTGGTGCTGATTTAAAGTACAGACATGGGAGACAGTGTAAGAACTCAGAGGGGAACACAAAGCTTGATGCAGGCTTTTTATACTTCACAAAATGTCCCACCTTAAAACTTGGGTTCTTGAAAGTGTCAGCACAACTGTGGTTCTCAACCTTCTTAATGCTGTGACCATTCAATACAGTTGCTCATGTTGTGATGAGTCCCAACCACAAACCTATTTCCACTGCTATTTCACAACTGTAATTCTGCTGCTGTTATGAATTGTAATGTAAATATCTGTTTTTAATGGTCTTTGGCTACCCCTGTGAAAGGGCAGTTAAACCCCCAAAGCTCCCATGACCCATAGGTCAAGAATCACTGCACTAGAGGTTTTCACTGGGTGTTTTTTACAAAAGACAACTTCTCCCCTTAAAACCTTCAGAATTGTATCTAGCATTGTAAAAGAAATCCTCATGAGTGAAGGCTTATCCACAATCCCAAAGACATGAGAGTTCTTAAAAGAAATAAAATACACTTTCTATGAGAGGGGATATAACGGTATACATGATGGGCTCAGCTCAGAAAGTATTCCTATCAATATCCTTCAAAATGGATAACACTGGCAAAGCAAGGAGAATTCCTGTCCTGCCCAGACAGTCTTGCAGAGAGACAGAGAGGGTGTCGTTTCCATGGGATGATTAGTGAGAATGTTGGGGAAGTCAAGCAAAAGATCTTTTTAAAGACAAATCATCGTTGTGCTCTATGTGGTGGCACATGCCTGATATCTCCACAGTCTAAAAGACTGAGACAGGGAGATTGTGAATTTGCATTGAGCAAAGGATGCAAAGTGAGATCTTGTCTTACTGTAATAAAGCAGGAGCCTTGATGAACCAATGTAATACTGTGAAGAAGGTTAACTGTGCCCTCCATATTTTAAAAAAATAAAAATTCAAAAACCAAACCCCACTTTGTCAGGACACTGAACACAAAGAGGAGCAAGGCAAAATTCCACATGGTTGACAATTCTCTCAATAAACCGGTGGATTTTATAGACCAATAGAAATGGTTCTTTATGTAGATGTAAATACTAACTTCCTAGCTTGGGAAGACACCAAGAGACCTGTGCCTTAAGCTGGTTAAATACTTCATTCTTTATAAACTAATTGCATAAGCCATACCTCAATTTAAGCCACTGTACAAGCAATAAATCTGTTTTAAATCAACTTCATTTAATGATGTACAATGAGAAGGATTTCACATATTTATAGATGATTAAGTAAAACCATAAATATTAACAATTAATTCTAACATTAAATGAGTCTAATTCGTAAATGTGCAATTGTTTCTGGAAAACTTGAAATATAGTATGCCATTTTTAAATATTTTAACTTGCCAACCGCATGCAATTAATTATGCAAATGTATAAGATCATTGCCAACAAGCAGTTTCCCACGTTGATAACCCCATGCTTTTCCAATTTGATGAATTATCTCCCCATTGACGGAAATGATTTTTTTTTTAACAAGAACTCACTGAACTGATTCTGTAGCACAGACTTAAGCCTCTGTAGAATTTGGCTAAATTCAAAACCAGCGTTAGCCTATATCCTTTTTGAAGGCAGCTGAAGGGAATGCCCACTTGAAAACAACTTTTCTTTCCTACCGCTCAGATTCCGCGCGGGCTTCAAGAGAGCATTTCGCTGGTGTCCTTTCATCCAAGTCTCCACCTACGACGAGCTGGAGCTCAAGACCACCAGGTTTCATCCCACGCGGCAGAGCAGCCTGTACACCGTGAGCAGGATGGAGTCGGTCACCGTGCTGTTTGACCCCAATGACGGGGACCCAACCAAGTCCAGCCGGAAGAAAAGGGCGGTGCCCAGAGACCCAAGTGCCAACAGCTGCTCCCGCAGAAATTCCAAATCTGCCTCCACCACGTCAAGCTTCATAAGCTCACCTTATACCTCTGTGGATGAATATTCCTAAATCCATGTCCTGTGGTGAAGGCTGCTATGGCGCCTACGTCCCCCATTTTCCTAACTGTGTAAAGCCCTGTAGTTCTAGGTACTTGAGGGAGACAAAAGGGCAATTATTGGGTAGGGACACTCAATCTGAGAAAGAGGGAATATAAATGTAACAAAACGTACCAACATATCAGCCAGTACAAAAAAAAAATACTGAGTCTTCAACTTATTCTTTAAAATCTTTAGGATCATATACAACAAGCACAAAGTATGAATCAGAAAAATGTCCTAAGTGTCCAGGGTCTGTCATTTAACAATTGCAGCACACCTTTTTCACACAGAAACAGCACAGAGGTTTTCCAAGAGATTGAGGAAGCCTTAAAATACAATGCCGAGCAAAGGCAACCAACACCTGTATTGCTGTGAAAACAAAAGAGCAAATGACTGATTTTCCCACAAGAGTGATTGATGGGTAGTCAACCTCAAAGAATAGAAAGATTTGGAAGTCTTTGCTCAAGAAATATCCCTTTGTTGAATGAAAACTTTCAGAAATTCCCTCCAAGACACTGAGCAGAAAAGGCTATCTGGTCAAATCCAAAAAAAAAATAACTTCAAAAGAAAAAAAGAATCATTATTTAATTTTGATTACTAAGTGTTTTGAGTGCTAAAGTAGGTTGCAGTCAAATTTAGGACCTTAAAGGACAAAGAAAATTCTTGCAATCCTCTTTAATTTTTTTGTTCACACATTAAAAAAAGTAAATTGTAAAACACTAGAAATATCTTCTAATGCAGAAGGAAAGACGCACATTTGCCTCTGTAACTTGCTACCTGAATTATTTAGGTAACGATTATATATATATATATAATTATAAGCCAGACACTGGTATCTCCAAGTCCCCAAGCCAGCTGCTTCCCACTGCAGTACAAAGAACAAGTCACAGTCATTGCTTTATTTTGTATCATGTAGTTCTCCTCCTGTTTTCTCATTGGGAGAAAAGGGGCCAGGGAGGAATATCACAATATATTTCAAGTGTAAGAATGTAAGTCGAGTTACAAAAGGACGTGTTGAAATATATATATATATGAATCAGAGAAGACGCAAACCTGTGAGTCTCTGGCCAGAAAAGGAGTCTGCATAATGGTCCGGGAACATGAGCTAGTTACAGATGAGCCAGACGACAGACAGCATGCATACTTCCAAGAACAGAGCTCTGGTTTTCTGTGCTTAGGTAACAAAGTCATTCTAGAAAGAAACGAGGTAGTGACACTTGGAAGGATGGATGGATGGATGGATGGATGGATGGATGGATGGATGGATGGATGGATGGATGGATATATGGATGGATGCATGCATGGATGGATGCACACATGCATGTATGTGTCCCTTTCTAGACAAGTTCTAGAAATCTATATCTATATAGATATATCTATATCTAATGTATATTAGTATTTTTTGGCAGTCTTCTTTCGTGGTCTTATAACTTCTTCCCTTATGAATTTATCTTTGGAATATATTGTGATATTTCCCTTTCTCCAGTTTTGGGCTATGTA
The DNA here is from genome assembly GCA_001685075.1 of Bramus lutescens. Taxonomy (NCBI): domain Eukaryota; kingdom Metazoa; phylum Chordata; class Mammalia; order Rodentia; family Cricetidae; genus Bramus; species Bramus lutescens. The sequence goes on along the minus strand of LOEQ01014323.1, from coordinate 4,899 downwards.
TGATTTTCTCTCCTATGTAGGCACATTTCTGGGACCCAGAACAAAAGAGGGAACATCTGAAAATGCAGATGTGTCTTCCAGACTCTGTTCCTTACAAATCATCTCCTTTGGTTGCTACAACTATCTGTCCACAAAACCACAAACCTTCTGGAAATGAGTTGTACCCTAAAACTTTGTCTTTCCAAACATTTGAGTGGGTTGTTAAAACTATCTGTCTAAAATAATTACCTTGATGGTAAATTGTGGTGGGTTATCATGCCATTAGTCTCTGGGCCTCATGTCTTCCTTGAAGCCCAAACCACAGATACCTGTTTGTTTGCCAATTTCGAATGTCTAAAACACCAAGTCATATATTTTTGAGCTTACTTTAATAACTCCAATAAACAATCAGCAACCAGATACAGATATGAGTGCACAAATAAAGCACTATCAAAAATGAATGTAATGATTTCAAGGGTTAAATTTAAAATTAAAACTGAAATATACAGGCTTGTCACACAACCGCTCAGTGACGTCTAAGAAGCTTTGTGTGCATGTTTCAACCTAGCAATTGTACTAAGTATCTCACTGTTTGAATATAATGTTTAAAATGTTCATTCTTAAAACATGTAAGTGCTTATCAAATGTAAAGTGTCATGAGAAAACTTGATATGTGTCATTTTCTTTTCAAAGTTATGAATATGTAGAGCTGGTATAATTATACTCAAGATACATGAGAACACATCCAGCCTTGGAATGTGAATGTGAAGTTTGGGATTCAAGTTCAATGTAGGCAGTCACCCCCAAAACACACTTGAAAACCATAACTCCTGGCTTTGACATTGGGGAAGTTCAATAGAATTTTCCAAGACCTCTCTGAGGTGATTCTTGCCATAAGTGGTTGTTATTGCTTTTGTTTGTATTTTTTAGTAGATATAGTGTTGCCTTGTTCACCCAGGACCCTCCATTCTGCTGGGACTGCTGCCCCTGAGACCCACACACTAGTATTTTAGGGCCTTTTAAGGCAAACTGACATCATTTGCTCAAAGTTCGGGGATAAACCAAGACTTAACAGGGAGACATTTTTAAGTTCATAAGTTTAAATAATAAGAGGAAACTGAATAAATGGATAGTGAAAATATAATAAGCCCCTTTCCTTGAAGGTCAGCACAGACCTGCAGAGGAAAGCGTGTGGAGGTCTCCTTCAATGGTGCCAGCTTTAAGATGACCGTGCTTGCATATTTGACAGCGTTTACTTGACTTCTCCCCCAAATCCAGTCTACCCTCTAATGGTGAAGTTCAGACCGAGTCTTTTTTCACTCTTCACAAATACTGACTTAGCCACCTAAACAGGTGGCTAAAATATCCCAGGTTTTTTATTTGAAGTATCAGGAGAAAAAACTAAAAGAGTTTGAGGGAAATATAAAAAATAATTGACTAGTGTTTTACGTTTCTCTTCTGAGAAAGAAAAAGTGAATTTAAAACGAGCATCTTGTGTTGGTATTTTACATTTATCCAAAGGAAAGCAACAACCCCAGTTTCTATGGAATCTAATCTAATCTATCTTCAGTGCTTCTGTAGACTGCTCTATTATTCCACCTCCCAAGATAAGTGTGCTGACATTTCTAACCCAGCAGTCAATTCACATTCTCTTTGGTGTCTGGCAATCTCTTAGAAACAGGTACCTGACCAGCTTCAAAGAGCTTCCCTCCTCACATTGTGCACCATATTCCAGAAGGCTTGATATCAAACCCAAGAAACACAAAATAAATGTGAAAACAGCGCTAGGCTCTGAATCTGAACTGGATTTTTGTTACTGCATAATTCCCTCAGAAAACCTCTAAGTGGTGACTGGACAATTATTCCATCAAATAAAATGGTAACAATTAACAGAACAGTCAGCTTCCTTTGCCTTTGACCATGTGCCAAAAGTTAAGGAAATCAAGCATGACTCTAGCCATGCAGAATAATAAGATTGGAGTAAATTCCCTTCAGGCCAAACAAAGATCAAAAAGATATCCATTAAGGCTATAAAAGGTCACTAATTGCCTGGTTTGACACATATTCATAAAAACTATGTGTTTATAAGAAGTTTGCATATATACAACTTGTAATTACTTAAGAAAATATTTTCAGGTTGTGATAGTTATACTAGGTATATTTAATAAGTCCATACTCTTTGAATATGTGGTAATAGATGGCAACATTCAGTTCTATGTTTTCATTTAAATTTATTAAAATACCATGAAAATTGTTAATCCCTTATACCTTCCTTTATGGCTTTTAAAGCATATTCTATGAAGAAATCTATGAATTCTAATCACACTCAACCATCTGCAAACTACATCGTTTTTTCTTGCTTGTCTTTACTCCTGAAGAGTTTTCCAAGTTGCTTTGATTCAGGAAGGAAAGAGTATTTATGAGAAGCACTGTTATCAAAATGTAGAGAATATTCTTTAGAGGGCAGAAAGAGGAATTGAATTACCCTGTGTGTGTGAGCAAGGGTAGAACTTTGGGTTTCGGAACTGTGGCCTCCAGGCTTCCCTAACTAAGAGAGGAGAAATAGGTCCAAGCCTAATAACAGCTCTCTCACACTTTGAGAAAACCATTATCTGTTCTAGGTCCAACTGAAATTATCAATAAAAACAGGAAATAACAGTTTTCTGGTCATGCTATGTGAGGAATATTCATTAGTACATGAATAGGACAGAGCTAAGCAGAGAAGTATATTTAAAACAGCGAAGCCCTTTTTATCCTGTACCATTGTCTCCCCATGCTAAGTTCTTTCAGGGCCTTTCAGTTACTAAAGCAGGGCTGTTTCCAGAGCTCCAAGGTTCTGTGTGCTGTGTATGAGCACACATAGCTTTCACTATGATCTCTGGCTCCATCTATACCAGCATTTTGTTGTTCTGTAACTGGACTAAGCATGCTTCCACAAGGAAGACTCTTACACTAGTTATTAATTCTGACTAGGGTGCAGTCCACCAGCATAATACCATGGAAAAACTCCATTTTCTTCAAATCTTTTCCCCATCATATCCAATCCTAACACACTATTTAAAATTCTTTATTCTTTCAGTGGTCTGCCTTTTTCTGATTGAATATCCTAATGGATAATAGCACTCAATGCTCAGAGTGATCATAGGAGATTCCAGTTTGAATTGGTTTTGGTCTTGAACACCATATGAACTCCTAATCAATGGAAAATAAGGTATTACCAATGTCCTACAATATCATGTGAAGTTAAATTATTATCTGTGGTTGCTTTAGAGAATAAAAGAACTCAAGACAAGACTTTGAAAGATCAGGTGACATTTATACCAACCGATCCATGGCAAGAATATTTGTTGTTACAATGACTAAGAATATAAATTATATTCTTATAGATATCTATACTAGAAAACTTATAGAATAAAAACAAATTCAAGGACCATTGACCTTGCAAGGTAACCACAAACACAAACTCTAGTCCTAACAAAACAAAACATATATCAAGATTATTATGCATAATTTCTATTAAATCTTACTGTTTTATGCTACCTATAGGACTGACACAATGGGGCTATTCTCTGTTTTACAAAGTACAGAATTCATTCACATACAAAACAAAAGTATGTCATAGGAATTTATCTGCAATATTTTAATGTGAATGAGCAACCCAGGGCTTACTCAGGGGAAAGATTATAGTTCAGAAATACAACAGTTCAGAGGGGCAAGATGGCTAAGCAGATAAAGGCAGTGGTTTTGCAAGTCTGGAAACCTGAGTTCAATCCCTGAAACCCACATAAAGGTAGAAAGACTCCATAAAGTTTCCTTGTAACCTCTACACATGCACTGCAGTAGGCACATGCTCCCTTAGGCTTGTCATAGATACACACACAGAAACACATACGCACACACACACACATACACACAGTGATGATGGCGGTGGTTATGATGATGATAAAAATATTTTTTTCCTTTCATTTAGCATGGTATTTTCTTTTCTTCAGGTCTTTTTTATTTAGAAGTATTTTTTTTCATTTTACATACCAACCACAGTTCCCCCTCCCTCCTCTCCTCCTGCTTCCCCCAACCTTCCCCCTACCCAACCTCCCATCTACTCCTCCTCCAAAAGGGTAAGGCTTCCCATAGAGAGTCAAGGAAGTCTAGCATATCAAGTTGAGATAGGACCAAGACCCTCCTCCCTGCATCAAGGCTAAGCGAGGTATCCCACCATAGGGAATGGGATCCAGTTTATGCACTAGGGATAAATCTGGTCCCACTGTTAGTGGCCCTACAGATTGCCCAGGACACAGTACTGTCACCCACATTCAGAGGGACTAGTTCAATGTGCAGGTTCCCCAATTGTCAGTGCGGAGTCTGTGAGTTCCCACTAGCTCAGGTCACCTGTCTCTGTGGGTTCCCCATCATAATCTTGACCCCTTTGGTCATAGAATCCCTTCTCCCTCTCTTTGATTGGACTCTGGGAGGTAGGCCCAGTGCTTAGCTATGGGTGTCTGCATCTGGATGAAGATTCTATAATGACACTTAGGGTGGTCATCAATCTGATTACTGGGGAAGGCCAATACAGGCACCCAGTCTACTACTGCTTAAAGTCTTAGCTGGGGTCTTCCTTGTGGACTCCTGGGAATTTCCCTAGTACCTGGTTTCTCCCTAACCCCAATATGGCTCCTGCTGTGAAAATATCTTGCTGCCCCTCTTTGTCCCTCCCTCAACTCAACCATCCTATTCCCCCATGCTCTCCTCCCCCTCCCCTTTACTCCTTCCCCCACTGTGGTGAGCTGCGTGGAGCCGCACCTTAAAGATGGCGCTGGCTTCCGCCCGTCATGATCCCGAAAGCGAGTGCTCTCTGTGATAAACAATTCCATAATTGGCTAAGGCCAGATCATGCAATGATCGTAAGCTGCTTGCGTATGC
>LOEQ01014322.1:0-18384 GCA_001685075.1 Bramus lutescens | reverse complement strand
GGAATTAAATAACATCATAGATCAAATGGACCAAACAAACATCTATTGAACATTACACCCAAATGCTGAAGAATGCACCTTCTCTTCATCATCCTATGGAACAGTTTTTTTTCTTTTCTTTTAAATAGATCACATAATAGGATTAAAAAAAATCTCAGCAGACAGGAAAACTGAAACTATTACCTGTATTCTGACTACAGCGAGATCATCAAACTAGATGTGAATAGCAAGAGAAACCATATAAAATATATAAGTTCATAATGATTAAACAACATACTACTGAGTGATGATGGATCATTTAGAAATCAAGAAGGATTTCTTCAAAGTTCCTTGAATTATGTGATATATAAATACAATATATCAAAATCTGTGAGAGACAGTAAAGATTATTTTAAGAAGAATGTTCATAGATATAAGTTCAGAGAGATCCCATATAAAAAACTTGTGAGTCATAAAAAATTAGAGAAACAATAACAAAACAATCCCAAAAGCAGTACATGGAGAAAAATAGTGAAGATTTAGGTTGAAATTAAGGAAATAAAAATTTAAAATTTTTAAAAATGAAAAACAGTAAAACAGATTTTTGTCCTTTGAAATGACAGAAAGTGAAGACCCAAAAGAATAAATTTAGAGATTGAAAGGGAAATATCAAAATAGATAATGAAAACACTCAGACAATCATGAGAACATACTTCAAAAAGTTATATTTCATTAAATTGAAAAAATCTAAAAGAAGTAAGTGGATTTCAAGATACATATTATCTGTAAAAGTTAAGTCAATGTAAATAACTTAGATTTATAACAATCAATGAGATAGAAGCAATAATTAACAATCTTCAAACAAACAAACAAGCCAAAAGCTTAGGGCTTGGCTTCAGTGTGGAATTCCACCAGATGTACAAAGACAAAATTACCACAAGTAATCCTCACATTATTTCATAAATTAGAAATGGAAGGAACAGTTAAAAACTATTTTTAGAAAGTTAGTATCACCATGATTACAACAAATGACAAAGATCCAACAACAGCACCAAGGAAGGGATTTATCAGCCAATATCCTTGATGAATATGGATGTAAAAATTCTCTGTAAAATACTTACAAATTATATTCATGCACACATTCAAAGGATTATTCTCCATGATCAAGTTGGTTTCATTTCAGAGATTCATGAATGGTTTGATATACAAAAATCAACAAATACAATCAGCCACAGATGAACTCAAAACATAAATCATATAGTCATTTTAATTGATATAGAAAAATCCAACGCCCTTTCATGATAAAAACAATAGAGAGAGTAAGTATGGAGGGAATATATTTGAACACAGTAAAGGCTACCTAAGACTAAAAGATGGTGACCAACACATTAAAGATAGAAACCCAAAGCATTTCCAGTATAATCAGGAACAAGGAGAAGGCATCTGCTTCTACAGCTATTACTCAATGTAGTGCCTGAGCAGTAAAACATGGAATGAAATAAAGGTTACATAAGTAGGAAAGAAGCAAGTCAACCTATCCCAGTTTTCAGATAACATGATTTTATATACAGCAAATACAAATGAACTCCACCAGGAAACTTCCAGAGTTCATAATCACTTCCAGCAAAGTGACAGGTTACAAAATAAGCATATCCAAATCAATAGCCTTCCTCCACACTAAGAGAGCTCAAACTTGTATCAGTTATGATGCTTCTTGTCCGATGCCTAGATTCCACAGAACTGGAAGAAACTGCAGACCACTGGGAATGGGAGGACTCATTAACATTATTACCCAGCTGTGAACCCTGTGAACTACAGTCATGACCAGCACTTCAAAACAGGCTCATTGGTTAAATAGTGGCAAGAAGGCTATGGTGGCAATCACCTGCATTCTGGTTGAACTTAAGGCCTGCCCCACAGGAGTAAACTCATGCCTTCTACTATAAATCTTGCCAAGGATCCATGGCTGGGAGTTCATAGGCCTACTATCATTCTTCTAAATGGACAATGTACCAAACTAGTCTCTAAATTTTTATCTCTCTACCAATAGATTAGTGCAGAGAAGTTTCTTTGTATACTGAATGGTTGTTAATGAAGGAATTCATAACTATTAAAAGAATTAGGAATGAGTGTCAGGGGAGTATTCAGTTACATCTGTATCACACCCTCCCAACAAGGCTCAGGGACTATTGAGGAAGAAGGGACAGAGCAAATGTTGAGTAGGACTAAAGTGAAACTATGTCTTCTAACCAGGCAAGACTGATTCAGGGATGATCTCATGATAGCTGTGATTTCTTGCAAAAGATTAGGCCAGTAAATGCTCTAGCACGAAGTAGAAATGGGTTAATGAGTTACCACCCCTAAATGAGGAAATATGGACAGTTGATTTCTTCTTAGAGATTGAGAGAAAAAGTCAGTTTTCTCTAAGGGTGTGACTTCTGGTACGTTGGCCATGCTCCAGTGAATAGTCCCCCACCTAGTATTACATACAGAAAGAGTGCAAATTGGAGCCAAATGGTTATTTTGAAGAGAACACAAAATTGTGTGGGTAGGGTGGTAATGTGTGTCTGAAACCAGTTAGAGGTTGTAGGGACAGGAAAGTAAGGTGGATATGAGAGCAGTTAGCCATTGTGGGGGAAAGTTTGAGATGAAAATGATTATAATATATTGAATGAAATTCTCAAAGAATTAATAAAGTATTTTTAGTTATTCATTTATTTAATCATTAAAACCTCAGTTTGATTACATAATATAGTTTGATTGCATCCATCAATCTCTATCACTACCTTGCTCCAACTCTCCCTAGAGTTTTCTATCCAATCTTTCTTCTTCAGTTACTCCTTTAGGGTTGATTGAGCTCCGTGGACTTTTACTTACAATACTCTCTGTACTCCATTGGGGTTCATTTAATTTGTTTGGGTTCCCAACTTTAATGATTGATATTTAAGAAATGATATATGTCTTTGGTATACTGGTCAAAGTTGATGCTGACATGTGTCAAACTTATAGACTCTGGAATGGAAAATGATGTTTGAAATATTATACAGTATTATAACCAAGAATAAATGCCTAAGGCATTTGGTTCACAAGCATGAGCCATAAATCTCATGTAATTCATATCTCTGACCTTTTGGTGTGTTTTTAAATGGAGTTAACTAATGATTTCCTGAAGGTCCTTAAAGCTAATACTAGCATTGAATGAAGTTCTTGGAGTTCTCCTATAGTTCACTTGTCTCCAGCATTCAGAAAATTGATTCAAACAAAAATTATGTATCCTGTTTATTATAAGAATACTTTAAATATAAATTTTTAGGTTTCTGTTTTATAATATTCTTATAATATTTGTTATTACCTTACATGTATGTTGCATAGATGATAAATTTAAAAAGCACTGTTTAAGAACTTTCCGGAATGTCCTATAACTAATAAACTAAATCTACTCTTTGTAAAACAATAAACTAAAAATCCAATACAGGTAAATAGTTGAGGGCAAAAGAAAGATAGAAAAAAAGAATGCCAGTAGGGAGGGCACAACTGAGAGCAACTGATTCCTGAAATGTAATATAACTGTCTTGGGGATATTATGACACTAGCACTTCTGTTTTAAGAAGGGCATTTACTTGATGTGCAATTCCCCTCTGTGTGCTGTGAATATGTTTTATTACCATTGGTTAATAAAGAAGATGCTTTAGCCTATAGCGAGGCAGAATATAGCCAGGCTTGAATAGATACATAGATAATGTAGGCAGTTAAGGACATGCCATGTAGCTGCCAAAGGAGATAAATGCCAGAAGAAAACCTTATTTGGTAAGTCACAGCCTTTTGGCATAACAAAGATTAATAGAAATAAGTTAATTTAAGATGTTAGAGTTAGTTAAAAAGAAGATTAAGCTAATAGACCAAGCAATGTTATAATTTGTATGGTTTCTGTGTGGGTCTGGTCTTTTGTTTGGGTCTGGAAGACTAAAAACAAAAGAGCAGTCTCCTCCTACAAAATGGCACACCAATGTGGGGCCATTACATCCACATAAAACCAGAGAAGAAATTCTAGACACAAAAGAACAGAGTTAAGCACAGCTTCTTGGTAGCAGCATTTTTCTTGGGTGGGCTTTGTTTGCTAGAGGCAAGCAGAGGTGGAGCTTCTTTAAGAGAAGTCTTTCTGACTCAGTTTTAGCAGCAAAAACTATGAAAACTTCTCTAAGAGCCAGCTTCCTGGTTCATGCTGGTAGCACAAAACTCTGACTCTTTTGGAAGGTCCTGAACTTAAATGGGATTTGTGAGCATCTTGCAATGAATTGTTTAATGGTTACATAGACCCATGTGTCCCTGGAACTGGGGCAGTGAGCATAGCTCACAGAGGCAGTGAAGTTGCCTCTGACATGTTGGACTAGGCAGAGCAAACAGACAGAGTTGGTCCTAGCCACACCCACTTAATAGGTTAAAAAAAGTGCTCCTGGTCAGAAAGTGATTACACATACACAATAAGGACAGACTCAGATGAAAAAGACCTCTGAATGGGTCACACTGTTGGATCAATATACATAGGCTTGGGAGAGAGAGAAAAAAAGAGTATAGATAGTTATAAAAAGAAGTAAATGGTTTTAAAAAATAAAAAAGCCTTTAAATAGACGGTAAAAGTAATATAAAAGAGTACAGACTATCATAGATTAAAGGAGCCATGAAAAATAAGCCACATAAAAATGGAATATACACAGAGTCTGGATTATATATATTATTGTGTTTTATTTGAATTTTTTGACTGTGAATTAGCTAAGTACAGAGAGACATTTCATTGTACAGGCTGCTAAGCTTTAGCAACATGTATACTTTAAAGGTATCTTGGCTTAAAAATTTGAATCTAAGGATATGTTACTTTAGAAAAGAGGTCCTGCTTTTGTTTCCACAGAAGATGTGAATCTGTAGATTCCTTCCAGGTTAATGTGGTTTAATGGAAAATGACCCTCTGTGAACTGCAAAAACCACTTTGCCCAACAAACAGCATGAAGCAGTTTAGAGAAAACTATGCCAAAATTCCCCAAATGATTGTTTATAATTTTATTTTTCATTTAAAGAGGGATATTGTATAGAGATGAATACTTTGATTTGGTATGTATCTTGGTTCATTGATATAAATTTAAGGCTGATTTTGTTATACTATCTATATGTATTTCTGCTCTTGTTTAAGGTATTATATTTATACAGTTCATTTAAAATGTAACATATAATTAAAATTACATTTTTAATTAATAATCATTTATAATAGTCAAACTAATAATCATGTTAGTTAGATTTTCTAGATATACAGTAATATATATCAGTTATTTAGAATCTTCAAAATTTTTAAAGATACAGAATATGGCATTTAAAATGTTTTAAGAACTTATACTTTTCTGAATAATGAGACATGCCTGCTTCTGCCAGCACAAATTACTTCAAAAGGATGATGAGCATGGAAGAGGCTCCTTATGGAGCTTGTTAGTCATTTGGGCAAGAAACTGCTCTTTCCTGAACTGTTTGATGGTATGCTGTTTGAACTGGAATACAGGACCCACAGAAAAATGACTGCTGAAATAAACTTGCTGAATGAAGGTGAGACAGTCCTTCAGGGTTCCTGCTTCATAGAAGACATTCGGCAGGACACAGAAGAAAGCAAATGATACTTAAAATTTTTTGCTTCATGCCAGATACTATGGGCCTGTAGGCTGAAGATGGATACCTCTAGAGTTTTCAAGGTTGTTTAAAATGCACTTCTTGTTTACTTAGGTAATATTATATTCTTTTGGGGTCTTTGAAGAGTTGAAGTTTGATAGTTATAGTTTTCTTTAGTTATGATAAAAGATAAATTAGATATGAAACTTTAGACTCACAAAGACAAAGACAAAAATAGTATATTTTCTTTAATTTTGCCAGATACAAATAAAATAAATAATATAATTGTAATTCTTGCTTGAACCTGTTTTGGCATATGTCATTTTACTATGTTAAAGTTAAAACTTTTCTTTTTATTTAGACAGAAAGGGGAGATGATGTAGGATTCCCCCGTTTGCTATGGATATGCTTATTACCATTGATTAATAAAGAAATTGCTTTGGACAATAGAAGGACTGAATATAGCAAGGATGGAAGAGATATATATATATATATAGAGAGAGAGAGTAGACAGAGTCAGAGAGATGGCATGTAGCTGCCAAAGGAGACAGACGCCAGAAAAGAACCTTACCTGGTGATACAAAGATTAATAGAAATGGGTTAATTTAAGATGTAAGGAATAGTTAATAAAAAGCTAGAGCTAATAGGGCAAACAATGTTGTGATTAATATAGTTTCTGTGTTATTATGTGTGTCTGGATGGCTGGGAAACAAAAGAGCAGGCTCCTTCCACATTTACTCATTTCAATAATGGGAGAAAAGCTGTATTAAAATATACTTCCCATTTGTAGTTGAGGCTACCCTAAAGTATCAAGGGTACAAGGAAGGACAAAGCAAAATATATCTGCATAGATAAATAGAAGGACTCATTTGTCAAACTTTTATAAGTAAAAGCCAGGTTGTTGCTCACAGCTTCCCGGGAGCCTGAAGGTCTCTGGACGGAGACAAATAAACTGATGCTCAGCAGAGCTGCGGTCACTCTTGATTTTCATTATCAGGGGGCTTCAGTTTGAATGCAATGTGCTCACAGTCAAATACCACACCTAAATGTAGGAACACTTTCCTAAATAGTCTCACTAATACAAAATTGTTTAATAAATTAATGTTTCCTTGTAGTCTTCCATGAAAAGAGAATTGAAAGAAAATGCTGACATATTTTATCGTTAATATAATCAAGTTCTGTGACATAACTTCACTTAAAATATTAGCTTTACAGCATGAATAAAGTTATACTACAAACAGTTTAGTTAAAGAAATGACTTTGTACACAATAAATTTGTAAAGGAATATTTTAATATATTGCCTATATAAAGTTATTAATATAAGAAGAGAGACACCTTATTTCCAACACTCTTTAAGTTTCAAATAGCAGAACATTTCATAAGTTAGAACAAAGGTATGTTTGTGTTCCCTCCTTCTGATATCAAGTTCAGCATATACATTTTCCTTGAGAAATGACTGCAATAAAAATTACAGCTCGTCTGATTCAGCATTGTTCCATTATAACATATCAAGATAATACCAAAGGACATAAAAATTTAGTGATTGCAATGGAATGAAGAGAACACAGATAGCTTATCATGGGATCATAGGCTGGCTGAGTAGCTGCCACAGACAGAAATGCCTATTGTAAATGGCTTTTAAAAATGTAACATGAGCTTTGAGTATGAACAGCAGAGATGAATCCCTGAAAGAGAATAATATATTATATAAGCTGAAATCCACATACTATTATATCTAAAATTCAAAATCTGGGGGAAATATATATTATATAATATATTACATCTTTATTATATAATATTTATATTATCTATAAACAAATATATAATGTATTTACATTTATATTAAAAATATATACCCGAGTCAATGTATCAAAACACAAAATAGTCTCAGCATCACTCAACATAAATTCCCCTTGGCCAAGGATCCTCTCTACCACCCTTACTCTCTCTCCCTCCTTGGCCTCTGTAGGCAATATTTCCAAAGCCATAGAAAGAATGGTGAAACAGTATTTCAGATAAAACTGTGATTATACTTTCCTCCATAAAACTCACATGCTCACACAATATCAAGTCTGACGCCCTTCTCCTTGTGCCCTAATTCATTCACACAGACTTAAAACAGTGGTGTGCATCTGTAGTTAGAGAATGGTAAGAAAAAGAAAAGAAACAGAAAGAAAAGAAAAGAAGAAAATAGTTTGATTGCTAATTGATCTATTCTGAACAGCTCACCATCATTCTTTTATAACTCCCCTACTGATCTCCTATCAGACTATCATTAATATTAAGAAAAGATAGGTAAGCTTTATTTTGCTATCTAACATGCATGTTACATATATTCTAGAACTATGTTATTCAGGACACTTTTGAGAAAATAAATTTTAATTATTTGAGTGGATCTAGGATAACTCAAATTCCTTCCATGAGAAGATGAACACTAAAAATCCTTTTAAACATCTAAAATTAATTCTGATACAGGCAATAGCTTGATACCAGAAACAACAGAGAGCAACTGCTGGGCCATTTAAGCAGAAAAGTAGGTTTGGAGCTGCATGTGCAGATGCCCCATGGGCCTCCGTCTCCTAATGGATAAAGCAGAAGAGCACAGCTGCCTCCTGAGTGAGGCCAGAGTCCAAGCTGGCTATGGTTCTGGAGGGAGTAAGGACGGCAGCGTTGCTTCTCTCTAGAATGCCCCATTTTACACTGTGGGAGGAATTTCTTTCTGCGGATTTGTTTCCTAGCAGAGAGATAAGCTGGCTTTTTACTGAAGAACAGATTCAGGCATCTGGGCAGAAAGAAGTAATGTCGGATTTCGCCCCTAAATTCAATTCTGAATGAGTGAGTCTCTTCAATGTCTCCACAGCGAATTCTGGGAAAGTCCTATGACTTGAAATTAACAAAATCATGTCACAATAGATATAGTGCTGAGTGGTTATATTTCTAAAATACAAGACTGTTAACTATTTATTTACAACTTATTGCCCAGTTCCTTTGCAGAGAGATTTTACTTACATTTTCACATGATTTCCTTTAGAGTACAGATGGTGCCTACATAAAAATTTCTAGCAACATCCTTCTGATCATCTCTATCTTCTTTTTGAATAAAAAGAAGCTGTTTGTATGGAATATACACCAACAATCAATAGGTAAGAGCTGCCGGCCTGGCTTTGGGGACTTGTAAGTCAAATCCCATTTTGTATGGAATGGAATAAGTCAACTCAAGTTTCTGCATAAGAAGGAATATTTCTTCAGGGCAGGGAGAGAGATGAAACATGCCTAGTAGGATTGGTACTAGATACTTCAGGCAAAGAGAAGACAGTGGGAAAAGACAAATACCGTCCAAGACACTTATCCCCAAGCCCATCACAGGCCTCCATGTCCATACTGTCTAAGTTTCCTCTTCTGGATTACACGGTGACAGTTGGAAAGGTTCACCAGTGACCATAGAGAACCTACCCACCCCTCATCCACTGCTGTCCATTGGCTACAGCAGCGAAGAGGCCTAATGCTTAGAGCTCAGCAGTAGACTTTGCAGAATGTAAAATGACCCAAATTTCAAAATGAAAAATCTCAATAGAAATGTGTTACTCACAGCCAAGAAGGAAGTAAAAACCTTTCACAATAAGACTATCCTGATGATGTTTGGGAAATGAGCTGGAGGAGGTGAGACCAGGTAGGCTCCCCTGAGAGGTATGGTCATGGGCCTGGGGTACTGGGCAGCTTCTTGTTTTGCAAAAGAATAGGCTTAAAGACATAATGTGTTAATATGTGTTTTAATCTGTGAACAAACTATTGTACAGTTTAGGGCACATCCACTGTACCATTAAATAGTATTTTCTGTGTGCCCTTATGTTCCTAGCACAATTTGTAAGACATTTTTGCTGGCAAGAACTTCCCAAGAATTGGATTATCTTTTTTTGTTCCCAACAGAAACAGTCTTTTGCCTCATCTACACTCATAGTGAAAGCCAGCACTGCATTCCTTCATGACTCTGTTTGTTCCTTCTCCACACATTGGGAGGTATTTATAGACCAAGCTGCTTCACTGGACCTGGTGGAAGCTTCCCCTTTGAGGTCATACAGCACTGTCACCTCACTGCTTCTAACACTGGATTATACTCACATCCAGGCAGCTTTTTATGAGATATCACCTATTTGACTATCTTATAAGGATACAAATTTCTGTTTCTTATGAAGTCTTCTGTCTGGAAAAACAGCCAGTAATGAATCAGGCTTATTTTTTTCATCTATTCTTCCTAAAATATTGCTTTCATTGTGGAAAGTCAGAATTCCTACTAAAGCTTTACTTAAAAAGATCAGACGTTCAATTTACATTGCCAGCCACTCAATAGGTAGAGTTTATACTTCTGAGTGAGTTTTTGGGAATTTCCTCTGTAACAAAATTAGCTGTGAAGTATCAGAATGCCTCCAGTGAATCTGGCCAGAACATTTTGCTTCGTCTGTGAAATAAATTCAGATGCCAAGAAAATAAAAAAGGAAATCCAAAAACAGCACCGAGAAAGGCATTTGGAGAAGCAGAGGGCATAGCCTGTGCCTCCTGCAGTTTGGAGACCTGGAATGAGAAGAGTGTCTACTTGTAAAGAGCGGCCATGTAGAGAAGGACTTGTTTGCTGCATGACTTTTGGATGAAATGTCAGGAGGAAGATGAAAGAGAAACCTTACCAACTGACTCTGTTGCATGATATGGTTGAATCATAGGAAGTACATGTGGTTTTTAATAAATAAAGAAGAGCTTAAAATAACAAGGAAATGGAAGGAGCATCCACTAGTTAATATCGACTATTATTATAGATAGTCCAACTTTGTTTTCCCATGCTGGTGAACACCTGGATGATTAGGAAGATAGGAAATACACATGCTTCTGAAATGAACACCCTCTAAAGGCTTTCTCGTTTCCTCTTGGTAGGAGGGCCAATGGCCATTTTTCTCTAGTAGCCCCATTGCTCATTTTAATAGTTCCTCCTCAGGAAGGTTCCCCCAACTCAGAAACTAGTTCGTAGAAGGGTAGGGAAAGTAAACAGCAGGATGAAAGTCTTCTTCATGTCAGAAGGGAAATGTGGCTTCAGATTCTGGCTTGTGCTCCATTACAGTCTCACCAGTGCCATCCTCAGCCTGTAGGAGACTACTTGCAGGTCTGTCTCTATCCCACCTCCATTCTCTGAGGACTCCAAAGAATCTTGCTGCAGACTCAGTTTTCATCTCCCCTGTGAACTCTTTCAGTCTTTCCTTCTAGCCTGTTCCTATTTCTTGTTTTGGCTGCAGATACCTAGAAACACTTTTTCCATAGGACACTCCTCACCTTGCTCCATGTCCATACCCGACAGTGACTCAGGTAGGTGATCCACCCTGTCCTCTCTGTCTTCCATTACAATTTCTCCATTTTCACCTTCATTTCACCTTCAGTCTGGTAAGAACCTGCTTTGTTTTTTAAGAACCTGCTTTTGGAAGACCCTTCTCCCACCTCAACTCCATTCCCTGGAGACTCTTGGCGCAGGCTACCTATGTTCCCCTTAGCATATTCTTCTCTGTCTTTATAACTCGACCTTTGCCTTTCTCAATCTGTTTGCAAGATCCCCCCTTTCCACAACACAATCAAATGCTTGGGGATACCACATCTTGGTATGGCTAGGATCCCCTTAGCTATTTCCTATACCTCTTCTCAACCTTTTGTCCTACCCCCCTCTATTTTTTTCTACCACCAACCCAGGCTGCAGAAGGACTATCTACCCAGCAAGTCACAGCTGCCGTATGTTGTCCGAGGTTTTCTGTCCTGCCTGGTTACCACAGTCATTATGTCTCAAAGAAATCACACAGAGGTCTACATTAGTTATAAACTGATTAGCCTAGTAGCTCAGACTTCTTATTAACTCTTATAACTTATATTAGCCTATTATTCTTGTCTATGCTAGTCACGTGGCTTGGTATCTTATTCAGTGAGGCAGTCACATCTTATTTCTTCTGTGGCTGGGTCATGAGTCCAGGCTAGGACTTCCTTCTTTACAGAATTCTCCTATTCTCATTGACCCGCCTCTACTTCCTGTCTGGTTCTCCTGCCTACTGTTTCTGCCTGGCTACTGACCAATTATCATTTATTTAAAATATAATTGACAGAATACAGACCATTGTCCCATACCAACCATACATCACAAGATCCAGAGAGGTCAACAGAACCAAGAGGAGAACACCCATCCCACAAAACAAAGCCAGATATCAGCATCTAGAAAAACCTCAAGCATCCTAACCTCAAAGGACTAGACACCAGCGCAAAATCACAAACACTAACAGTAAAGGCAACATGCCTCCACCAAAACATAGCAAAATAGGCCCTGAGAAATGTGATGTAGCCGAAGCACAAGCCAGTACTTCAAAATAGCAATTATGAATATATTCAAATACCACAAAGGAAGTATGATTAAATCCTTTAATGAAGTCTTTCAAAAACAATAAACTGAAAATAAAAAAGTTCAAGATAGGAAAGTAGATATAAATTGACAATGAAAACTCAAACTGAGAGAAAACTGGAAACTAAAAAATTAGGAAGTCATACAAAAACTGCAGAGGAAAGCCTCATCAGCAGAGTGTAAGGCATTGGAAAGAGATTCTCAAAACTCTTTAATACTGAATGAAAATGAAGACACAACATTCGCAAAACTATGAGACACAAGGATTGCAGTTCTAAGAAGAAAAGTTATAACACTGTCTTTAAAAAAGAAAAGAGGAAATCTATACCTTAGCAACTTAACAGTACACCCAAAAACTCTAGAATGAAAAGAAAAAATGACACTTAAAAGGAGTAGATAGCAAGAAATAATCAAAGGTAAGGCTGAAATCAATAAAGCAAAAACAAATCCCTCTAAGAAAACACAATTCAAAAAAATCAATGAAATGAAGAGGTATTTCTTTGAGAAAATCAATAACATCAATAAAACCTTAAGCAAATTAATAAAAAAGATAAAGAGAGATTAGTCAAATTAATAAAATTAACAAATGGGGACATCACAACAGACATAAGGAAATCTAAAGAATCAATCTATACTCCACCAAACTATAAAACTCAAAAGAAATGGATAAATTTCCTGATATATATGATCTACCAAAGTTAAATCAAACTCAGATCTTTGGTGAAGTAGGCAAAGTGACTAAAACCCTTCTTTCTAACAATAACAACGAAGCCCAAGGCCAGGTGGATTCAGGGAAGAATTCTTCCAGATCTTTAAAGAAGAATCAAGACCAATATATCTCTAATTATCTCACAAAGTAGACACTTAAAGAATGTTAACTAATTACTTTTATGAGTCTACCATTACACTGTCACCAAAATCACACAAAAATCTATCAAAGAAAGAAAACTAGAAACCAATGTCCCTTATGAGTACAGATGCAGAATTCTTGATAAAATCCTAGCAAACAAAAGCCAAGGACATATCAAAAGAATTATTCACCATGATCAAATAAACTTTATCTCAGAGACATAGCGATGGCTCAACATATGTAAATCAATAAACATAACCCACCACATAAATAGACTGAAAGACAAAACCCACATGATTATTACCTTAGATATAGAAAAATCCTCTAACAAAATCCAATACCCTTCATGATAAAAGTCCTAGGAAGGCTAGGGATACAAGGGACATATCCCAATATCATAAAGGCATTATAGAAAAAGTCCAAAGACAAAATCAACCTAAATGGAAAGATTTCAAAGCATTTTTACTAAAATCAAGAAAAAGACAAGGATGTCCACTTTTCTATACCTATTCAGGAAATCTTTTCTAGAGTAATAAGACAATTGAAGGAGATCACAGGGATAAAACCTGGAAAGGAATAAGTCAAAGTATCATTATAGACAGATAATATGACTATATAAGAGACCATAAAACACCAGGAAACTTTTAAAATTGAGCAACACATTTAGTAAAGCAGCAGGACATACAATAGATACAGAAATTGGTAACCTTGCTGTATACAAATGGTGAACAGACTGAGAATAAAATCAGGCAAAAAATACCTTTCAAAATAGTCTCAAAAATTATCTAGCGATAACTCTATCCAAACAAGTGAAAGGCTTGTAAATAAAAATTTTAAGACACTGAAGACATTAAAGAAAATATCAGAAGATAGAAAGAACTTCCATGTTCATGAATTGGTTGGGTTAAGATAGTGAAAATGAACATCCTATCAAAAGCAATCTACAGATTCATTGCAATCCTTTTCAAAATTTGAAAACAATTTTTCACAGAAATTAAACAAACCATGTTCAGATTTATATGGAAACACAAGAAATCCAAGATAGCTAAATCAATCCTGAATGATAAAGTAACTGTTGGAGGTATTAATATCTCTGATATCAAATTGTATTACAGAGCTATAGTAATACAGAATGGTATTGTAATAAAAGCAGACTCATTGAATGAAATTAAACAGCGAGACATAAATTCACACACCTGAACACCTGGTTTTGACAAACAAGGAAAAATGTATCTTCACAATATGAAGCTGGTCACACTGGATGGCTACATAAAAAAATGTAAATAGTTCCATATTTATCACTCAATGCAAAACTCCAAATATACCAAGGACCTCAACAGAAGGTCAGATACCCTCAATATGATAGAAAATGAGGAACAATCTTGAACCCAAAGACCCAAGAAAAGACTTCCTGAACAGAACACTGTTAACACAGGCACTAACATCACCAATTAATAAATGAGACCTCATGAAACTGAAAAGTTTCTTCATAGCAAAGGACATCATTAGTCAGACAAAGCAGCCAGCTGCAGAATAGGAAAAGATTTTTACCAATCATAGATCCAGTAAGGGTCAATATCTAAAACACATTATGAACTTAGAAAAAGAAACTGGACATCAAGAAAACAAATAATTCAATTCAAAAATAAAGTTTAGAACTAAGTTGAGCAATCTCAAAAGATGACCAACAAATGTTTTAGAAACAAAGAAATGTTTAACATCCATAGTCATCAAAGAAAATGCAAATCAAAACTACCTTGAGATTTTATCTTAGTGGCTAAGATCAATAAAATAAATGAAAGCTCATGTTAGCAAGGCTGTGGAGTAAGAGGAACATTCATCCATTGCTGACAGGAGTGCAAACTCTTAGAGTCAAGATGGAAATCAGTGTGGCTTTTCCTCTGGGACCTGAGAATAGATCTAACTTAAGATTCAGCTATACTAAGTGGTTATACTCTCAAAGGACTCCACATCCTACTCTAAGAGACACTTGTTAATTCATGTTCATTTCTGGTCTTCCCATAACATCCAGTAATTGGAAGCAGCCTAGATGTACATTATTAATTGATGAATGGATAAGGAAAATGATACATTTACATATGGAATATTGGTTCCCTGGTAGTGGAGAGGGGCAAAATCATAAAAGCCCTAGGTAAATATACTGAATCAGAAACATTTATTCATAGTGAGGTAATATAGTCTGCAAAAGACAAATATTGTATGTATTCTTTTATATGTGGATGTTAGTGTTTAATCTGTTGATAGGCATAATACGATCAGCATAATTACAGGGGCTTAGGTTTAGCTGAGGAGAATTGGGGAAACATCTCAAACAAGGGTCAGTATATTATATTATGTGGAGAGACAGGGAGGAGACTGGAGTAGATAAATGGTGAGTGGTAGGGAAGATGGGGGTGTGCAGTAGAATATATGGGGGACGACTAATGTGAAAAGTCATTTGAGGCGGTCATATATAAACCTATGACTGTACAACCTTCTTAAAATATCCATCGTGAAAGAAATCTAAATGGAGTAATCAAATGAGAGAGAGAGAGAGAGAGAGAGAGAGAGAGAGAGAGAGAGAACCAAGAGAAACAAATTGTCCATTAGGAAAAAAACAACCCAAAGTTTTGGCTCATATGTAATAGCTCTATGAAGTACTACTGTAGTGACATTAGTGACAGGCACATACGGGACACAGGCAGCCAATGTGCCTGTTAGTGAAAGAAGTTCACTAAAGGGACTGTTTAACCTAATAATAATACTGAGTTTTTAGCTTTGAAAAGATTTAGGCAAATCATTTTAATGGAAAGAAGACTGCCTATTTGAAGGTCAATTGACTGGCTTAAAATACCTGTTATGGGGTGACTTATGGAGAGCCTGACCACAAGTATCTTTAATGGAAACATTGTTCCTCACACTGAAGTGCTGTCTTGATTCTTCTCCATGCTGTTGGGTCCTTCATGCCTAAAGACAGAAGAAATCTTAGAAGAAAATTCTAAAGTGTAAATTAGAATGATAGCAGGCAATGGCTGAGTAGAGCCATGTTATCTCTCTCTCTCTCTCTCTCTCTCTCTCTCTGTGTGTGTGTGTGTGTGTGTGTGTGTGCGCGTGTAAGTGTGGTGTGTTTGTATGTATGTGTGTGTAGACACAGAGAGAGTTTACTGAGGAAAGCCTTCAGGACAGAGATGAGGATGTACAAGAGTCCATGTCAGGACTAAAGAGGAAGAAGATGGAGAAGGACATGGGGACAGATCCATGAGCAGGGCTGGCAGAGGTCCTAAGTGGCTAAGCCATCTAGCCTTCCTCTCCCTGCCCTTTTTCCATCCTTCTCTATATGCGTAGCCTGAAGCACTCATCTTTTCCAGAATTCTTCCCTATGAGTTACTACGAAGGACGCTAGAACAAAAGTAGCCTCTACTCCTTGTGCTCTGAATACTTCTAGGATGATTTTTTATTTCATGTGGCCCAAGCTATCCAGTGGGGCCTGATCTTAAACTCCTGATTCTCCCACTGCTTCCACCTCATCTCTGCTGGAATTACAGGCATGTACTACCACTGACAACTCGATATTTATTTATTTATTGCTCAAGTTATTTTTTTGAAACTAGATTATTTTCCCATACAATATATTCTGATTAAAGTTCTTCGTACCTCTATTGCCCTCAGCTCCTCCACGCCTCCCTTCCCCTCTTAATCCATTCCTTTTTTGTCTCATTAGAAAAACACAATTTAAAAATATGGCATGCTTCATGAATTTGCATGTCATCCTTGTGCAGGGGCCGTGCTAATCTTCTCTGTAGTGTTCCAGTTTTGGTGTGTGTGCTGCCCAAGTTAGCAAGTGATATTTCTTTTTAAGAACTACTTAAATATGAGTCAGAGTTTCAAATGTTCTTGGTCTAGAAAAAACATGTATCAATACACACAAGAAAAACCTTTCTTCTATAAGGTCTAATGTTTCCTGTACTGTGGCCTTAAGGAATAGTTGTCCCCCCAAAATGGCACGGAAGCCATTCCTAGCATATTTAGAGGTTTCCTTCCACTTTCCTCAGAAAAGTTGTTAGGCATATTCCTTTTCTTCACATGGTTAGACAGGGAGGCACAGGTAAGCTGGAAGTTTGTGGGAGACAGATGCATTTGAGAGAGGTAGACATCTTAGAGAACACAGGAGAGCAGAATGCCTGCGCATGGGCAGTTCTACATTTTCTTCACAAACTGAAAGGCTGAGTCATACAAGTGGGTAAGATGGGCTGTGATCAGCAGACAGAGGGCAACAGAAATGCTCCCTATTTCTTAAGAGGATTAAGCATAAAGCAAAAACAAAGAAACAGATAAATTCATTTTATATTCTGAAAAAAATTCTTATACTATGTATGTGACACACATCTAAAATCCGAACATTTGGGGAGCCAAGGTGGGGTATCCTTGAGTGTAAGCCAACCTGATCTATAGAGGAAGAACCTGTTTAAAAACAATAACCAAACAAAACAGAAAACACAAAAATGGACTGTGTGTGGTAGCACATACCTTTAATCTCAATACTCAGAGAAGACAGAGGCAGGGGTATCTGTGTGAGTTCAAGGCCAGTCTGGTCTACACAGTGAATTCCAAACCAGCCTGAACATTTTATCTTAAGATAGGTCCTGGGGTGCTGTCAAGTCAATCATCCCCTAGTTTCCCCATTTCCTATATAATATATTATGAAAAAAGATATTTACCTCAACACATTAAGAATGAATGTAAAACTATTCCAAATTTGTATGGACAGCATTTCATTATATCACCTTTGACAGCTAATCAGCTAATTTACACTAAAATGATATCTTCAAATAATCCATCAGAGTACAAATATAGGATAGTGAAGTTTTGAACCTCAATATCCTTAAAAATCCATGTAGTACTTCATTAATTCCCATGCATTCCAGGGAGATGATTAATACTAACTTCTGTTAAGAAAAAAAAATCCCTCAGGAATCACATGAGAGGACAATGAGTAGCTATCCCTGACCATGCATGACTGGATTCGAGGTGCCAGAAATACTGACTTGATTTATAAAACTGAACTTCAAGAAAACCTGTCTCATATGTCTTCAAACTGTCTCAGAGAAGCCTGCCATTCTGCTCTTAGCCATTTACCCACACGTGATTTTGCTTCAGGTAATAAATACTTTGTTCCTTTTACCCTTTAAGCTTTTCTCTTGTTGAGTTAACAACTAAATTTCTTTAGTTCTTATCCTTCAAATCTATTGACCACCTTTCTGCAGCTATTAGCTGCCCCATTGTTTTCTCTGTGATTAAAGAGGCCACAGTAATCTTTAAAAAGCTTGGAAAATTTTATGCTACTAGGTAACTTCTAAATTTCTTGATAAATAATAATGCCATATCTCAAATTTGTGGTTATTGGATGGTTCATTTTGAAACTGTCTTCATTCCCTAATTCTGAGCTATCACACACACACACACACACACACACACACACACACACAC
>LOEQ01014320.1:0-18386 GCA_001685075.1 Bramus lutescens | reverse complement strand
GGTCTGATGCCCTCTTCTGGCCTGCAGACATACATGTAGACAGAATATTGTATATATAATAAATAAATATTTTTAAAAAATCAAGATTATTCCTGGTTTGTGATTAACTTGAGTAAATATTTGGACATTTACCTAAAGGCAAATCTCCTACTAGGAGCTGGGACTGCCATAGTAAAATGTAGGTTTGGTCCTGAAGTTCAGAATTCAGGATACAAAAGAAATGATAAAAGTCACAGCAGCAAGAAACCATCACAGTGTAGTATACTCTAAAGGATAAAAAACTTCTGTAATGAGTGTTAAGAGATATATTAATCTATGGTTATAATGATAAATTATTAGGGATCATTTTAATGCTGTGCCAGTTTAGCAGGATAATAGTAGTGTTTGTGCCTGGAGAGCCTAACACCTGTCTAATCATAGTTGTGTATATGAAAACATCAAATTTGGGTTTTATCTTTTTTGAGTGGGACTTAAATTCAGCTAGAAAGTGGCTGATTATTCCTGTGACATATATGCCACTATTACAATTTTGGGCATGTGTTCCCAGGCTAGATATTCCTGTAGCTCACAAGGTTCACAGCTGAATAACACTGATCATTCCTTCTCTTTTATGATAGTATGCATTGCACCTTTCCATACTATGAAAGCTGACCCATCAGGGTGAAGCTTCCAGGTTAGAAACAGGCTGATTTCTCCATGTTCAATGACTTGTCCTATGTGGTGTCTTCAGAAACGGGGTCTTACCATCAAATTCCTGAAAGAAACTAAGCACAATAAATAATAGCCTGTAAATTTTGGGGGGCGGGAGGTTATGGGGCCTGACTGAACAACAACTCCAAAAGACATAGCCATTCCTGAGACTGGGCATTCTATTTGTGAGCCTGTGTTATCATCTATTAAGAGTTCTTAATTATTTTAATTTTTAAAATTTTATTTTAAAATGAGTACTACACTTACATCATTTCACATCTCTCTCCTTCAACTGCTCTCAAATCCCCTCAACTCCATCTCAAATTATGACCTTTAGTAATTGTTATATATACACACACATAGACATACGCGTTCTACTCAATCCATTTAGTATTGTTAGTATTTTCATGTGCTGGTGCTGACCGACTGGGACTGGATGGCCTTTCAGAGGACTTTACCTTGAGAGAACCGATGGTCTCTGTCAGCAACTACTGTAGGGACGCTGTTTGTTTGTTTCAGCCCAGACCTGAAATAATCACATAGAAACTATATAATTAAAAACACTGCTTGGTCCATTAGCTCTAGCTTCTTATTGAATAACACTTATATCTTAATTTAACCCATTTCTAGTAATCTGTGTATTGCCACGTGGCTGTGGCTTACCAGGTAAAGTTTTAGCATGTCTGTCTCTGATGGTGGCTCCATGGCTTTTCCCTGACTCCGCCCCCTTTCTCCCAGAATCCAGTTTAGTTTTCCCTGCCTAGTTCTGTTCTACCCTATCAGGACAAGCCAGTTTCTTTATTCATTAGCCAATAAAACAACATATATACAAAAGGACTTCTTACATCAAGCAACAATGATTATCTGTTAATCTTCTTCTAGGGGTAGGAACTTGTGAAACTTCCCCTAATCCTCTTGGAATCTGGACTAGTGTTTTCATCATGCGGGTCTTGTTTAAGCAAAAGTATGGTTGAGATTTAGCTTCCCTATCATGTTTGAAAGATACTATCTTACCTCAGGAGTTCTATCACTTTTATTTTCCTAAACTAATATGATTTCTAACTGTGTTCTAAATACTTATCCTCTTATCCACAGATCAGTATTATATTCAAACCCTCATCAAAGAAGCTTCCTTTTGCAGCAGGTGGAAACCATTACAGAGGTCCACAAATTGTCAAAATGCAAAGAGCAGGTGATATTGAGGTCCCCAATACCAGCTGATATATTTGAAATGCAGCCCTGATACCTAGGGCTCAGAAACATCACAAAAGAAGGTCCAGAATGATTGGAAAAGCTAGGATCCTAGAAACTTGCTTCAATTAATTTAAATTGAAGCATAAAATGTTGTGTGTTCGAATGCAGCACTTTCATACATATACTTCATAATGCCACCTTTCCCTATGCCCTCTTTTTTCTTGCTGGTTCCTTTCCTTTCCCAATCCCATATAATATTCGCTTCTGCTCTCAGGCCCACTATCCTGTCCTTTTTTCTCCTTCCCTTAATATCTCTTCTTTCTTTCTCATGATACTCTTCCTAGTTTTGTAACTAAGTTTATGCACACCCATAAATTCATGCACACATACAATTTGCTACAGTTGAGGAATGGAGAGACAATTGAGAGTTTAAGGGAAATGAGATTATTAAAGTATTGTGCTCTTGCCCTTATCATAATGCTAAGATAATGAGTTCTTGTGCATACCAAAGGAGCTTTTAATAAGCTGGCCAATAACTATAAACACTTTACATAAAAATTCTAGGACACATCTGTCCAAGAAAGCCAAGAAGAGGCTTGTGTTTTCTCATACTCCTGTAGCAGAAAAGTGCAATATAATAGATTTTTTGACTGAATTATATAAAGTAAAAAGGTTAGAAAATATTAACTGGAGATATTATAAGTTTGGAGAGACTACAAAAATTTGATTCCCATTTGAAGGTTTCTTAATCTTGATGCTACTGATAATAAGGATCAGAAAAGTCTTTGTTGTAAGTGAGGATTTGCATCTTGCTCATTAAGGGATGTTTGGTCACTGCTATGACTTCTTTCAACTAGATGTCCTCTTCTTCAACTGTGGTGAAATGTGTATTAGGTGAGGGTTATGAAATCAGGAAAGAATGGTAAAGGAGAGACAGAAACAATATTCCCTGTCTCTCAGTAGACTGGGACTAACCTCTTGTTCAACATTGACATTCATAACCAAGCACCTGGCGCTCAGAGATATCATCCAGAACACAACATGTGTGTTTATTGTGTGTGTTTTTGTGTGTGTACGTGTGTGCATGTGCATTCATGTGCATGAATTGCATGTGTGCATGTATATGTTCATGTGTGCTTGCCTGTTTGACCACCTGTAGAGGCCAGAAGTCACCTTACTTGTCTTCCTTATCACTCTTCACTTACAATTTCAGATAGGACTTGAGTGACCAGTGAACCCCCAGGATTTTCTTGCCTCCACTTCTCTAATGCTGGGGATAAAGGTCCATGCTCCCATAAGTCCTTGTGCTTGCACAGCAAGCACTTCCCCTGCCAAACCATGCCCTCCTCCCCTCAGATTTAATTTTGCCTGTAGAATCTTGGTATTGATGAGATATTTTTATTATTTTTCTGATATGGAAAAAAGTTGGCTTTCTGGAAGCATAAGATCTGTTTAAAGGTAAGAAGACAATGAACACACTGTCTTATAACACAGTTTCAGCATACAATGTCATGCCATAAAAATAAAATCAGATGTAGGATTGCCCTGAGGTGTGGACTTCTCTGATTGTGATTGCTTGCGTTCCTTGTCTCACTTAGTCCTGATTCTTAACTATTCTCTGGCTATTTTATAAAAGCTGTTTGATATTATTTTAGAAACTAGCATAACATGTCACATATGAACATTTGAGTACCAACCATGCCATTCATACCACTTACTGTGCTATTCATAGCTCCCCACTAGTCTTTCAAAACAACCCCTTGAGTTATATTTGTCTTTGTGGAAGGCGACAATGAAGCTTGAAGAAATGATGCTGCTTTTGTAGAGTTAAGGGCCTGGAAACGTACACTTGAACCTGAACCCACATTTATCCATTTCTACACAGAGTCCATCTTCCCGTATCCATATCATTACTAGGCTAGAATGTGTGGTGCTTAATTTTAATATTTAAACAATGAAATTTATTTATTTTTTCTACTTTTCTCAAATTTCATAAATTCAAAAGGGAGATCTTATACATTAAAGTACATTTTATAAGCTACATATTTTGGTGAGGATCAAAATATAGGACCCCTACTGTGTGGCAGGGTCAGGAATCTCCTGTTCTCAGTCCTGCTGCTCTCACCATCGCAATCCCATTATACCTGGGGCAGGCATTTCTTCTCTGAACACTGATTTCACCAGGTGATTGGAGAATTGAGCTATATTTAAAAGTCCAGTTCCAAGAAACCATTGGATAACCTTTCAGTCACTAATTACTGCATGAATTTAGCCAAGATGTTCTCACTGAATATCATTTTCTTTTAAACATTGGAGCCCTGTATTTTGCTACCATCATTTGTCTACTTACAAAGAGTTTTGATGGTTAGGATAACTACAGCGTGTAATTTTCTTAAAATAATGTATAGTTAAGTTGCACAGTCACTACTTATATTACTTCACATTTCATTTTTTCCTGTTTTTTCCATGTAATACCAGACTCTAAAACCATTTCTTCCATCTACTTATGAATGTTTCCATGGATATAGATGAATGCACAGACACTTCGCATGTAAGCACTCACATATCTAAGTACCTGTTATGTTTAAAGTCTCATTTTAGTCTGTCAATGGGAATATATACATATGGGTATGTATGCATGCATGTATATATGTTTGTGTTGTACTGCTCTCTAGAAGGTACACTTGTATCTTGCTTTGTGTTTGTTTTTCCAAGATAGGGTATCTCTCTCTCTCTGGCTGTCCTAGAATTTACTATGTAGACAAGGTTGGCCTCAAACTCATAGAAATCTTCCTGCCTCTACCTCCTAAGTGGTAGACTTAAAACATTGCCCATCACACCCAACCCACTTGTTTTTCTTTTTTCAAACATCACATGTTGAAGTTTGAATTTAAAAAATCATGAAGTATCTTTACATGGAAAAATGTCAGTCCACTTGTCTTGCAGTATTTTCACTTTTTAATTTAACCTTGGAGCTGATGTCAGTCATGTTCTTTCTTGACTTTTCACACTTTCAAACTTCATTTTATTTTATGTAAGTTTTTCCCCATCATTTTCTCCCCTTCTCCATCTCACTATGAATCGATTTCCTTGAATGTCAGGACCATCACTGAAATATTGCTTAGAAACCTCTCAGGCTTTGTATGCAGTTGTAATTTCATTATTCATCTCTCTGTAAAACGCTGGCTTTTCTCAGGAGGACCTATCTCTTGATTATACACTTCCTAATAAAAATAAAAGACAAAAGATTATTTGAACACCACAGTTAGTCTTCAGGCTCACAAAACCACAAATTCTGCTGCTATTTTGCTTATATAATTACCTCAAGATTTTAGATAGCCCATAGAACAAATTAAAAAGTTTTTTCTTTCGAATAATTATTTAAGGTTGTCCACTTCCTGATTATGATGCCATGTGTTTAGGATTCTTTGAGAAAATTCCCAGCTCCTATCCTTCTCTCAAGAGATTGAAGGAGAAAAACCAAGTCACTTCAATGAGAAATTTTAGGATCAGTACAGCCTAGTTGTAAATTGAATACTGTTCATTCCAGAAGATCTTTGCCACAGTCAGACAGGGAGGAAGATGAAGAATGTGTCAGAAAAAGAATAATTATTTATTGAATTCTTAGTGCTAGAAGAGATGAAGTCGCATAGAGAAAGAAATGAGGTAGTGATGGATCCAGCTGAGAAGTAGCGAGAGATCCAGGCAGAAGCATCAGTTAATAAAGACAAGAAGCAGCATAATTCAGTTGGAAGCTGTAACAAGTTTCATGTTGTTGGAATATACCATCCATATGGTTACAAAGGAACCAAGGAATTATGAGCCACTGTGTTTTAAGGCAGGGAAGTAATGACCAGATTCTAACTCTGGCAACTCTCTGACAGATGGAGTTGAGGAAGACAAAAAATGGGCAACTTCAGAAGCTGCTTGAAATAGTCCAGGCATCAGATGACGGAAGGCAGACTCCAGCACTGGCAGGGATGATGGAAAGGAAATAGAATGAGGTTTATCTAAGAAATGAAACAGATGAAACTAAACTCACTGCTGAGTCATTCAGCAAAAGGCTACTTGGGACCTACTGACCAGCAGACTCTGTCCTAAATACACAGAAGTCCTGGAAAATGTGACGAAAAGGGGCAAATTACCAGAAAAGATGAGTGCACAGTCTCCGCATTACAAAAGAAATTGATCTGGATTCAAAGAAGGGTGTTCTGTCTGTGAACTGCCGGGTTCAATCCTGGCAGAGCTCTGCGTGTGAATAGCAGGCAGAGTATTAGGGAACAGATCCATAGAGGCCTGCACAGGCATCATGAAGGATTTGGACTTTGCCCATTGGGAAAGGAAAGAAATTGGCAAATTTTAAACTGCATGGGCCTTTAAAACAGTGTACTATAAAAATCATGTGGAAGGTAGGTAAAAGTTGGGGTAAGACCAAAAGCCATTGAGTCTTGAGAGTCTGGGATTGCTAGTACAATGGTGGCAGGGTAACAGAGACCCTAAATAGGATCTGGGAGTGTGATGTGTTATGAAGGAGAGTGGCTGGTAAGACACTTGCCTGGAGGATGACTCCTGGTGGGCAAGGGCAGGCCACAGTATGTAAGAGGCTGCAGTTGGAGGACGCGGATCCTGCTGGGTTTGAATCCTCAGTGTTAAGAATTGGACTTACTTGATGGCTGACTGTGTGTGATTGGGTATTGACAATGTTTCCTGGCATGAGAAGAGGGGTGACATTATGGGTATGATTGTCAGTCTCCAAGAAAATTGATCCATTTACAGGTGAAATATCCTGATAGGAAATAGAAGAAATTGAATAAAATCCAGAGGAACTATTACTTATGGTGGGAAGGGTTATAATATCTCCCCTGAAAACACACCCAATTTCAGAGCTGTTGGTCTTGCTTTTTAAATTTTTCATAAGTACTTCAGCCTTCCTCTCATTTAGAAGCATACCCCTTACAGTTTCCTCTATAGAAACATTTTCTTAATGATCTATACCTGAGGAGGACATATCTGACCTCCTATGTTAGGTACAATGCACAAATATACCCCTTACATCTTTATTGAATTCTTTCTAGCTTATCAAGTCATGGCATGCAGCACTGAGAGTTTATCTGTTGATTACTTAGCCTCATTTCTCTCCCAATATCTTCTATCTTCTATCTAGCACCTTGCCCACTTACCATTTTTATTTCCAACTAACCCCAGATTTGTGACTAAGGTGTAATAGGTACATAGAACACATTTGGAATTGGAAGGTGGCAAGCTCGGCAGTCCAGATGGGACTTTGTTTTTGCACTCCTGGATTGGAACCCAGAGCCTCATGAATGTTAGGGAAACTCTCCACCATGGAGATCTAGAACGAGAACAATATGTTGTTTACATAGATGTAACATGCGACTTTCTACTTTGCTTCTACTTTCATAGCAAGAACATATTTTCCGGATGTTCACACACCTCTTTATTTTGTTATATTCACATGCTTCACATCTTTGTTTCAAAAGCATGTATTACAACAGAACCCAACTTCAAATATTTAGGGGTATGATTAGTGTCACTGCTCATAGTATAGATTTTAATTATCTTTAGATTTCAGTCTGAATCTCATTCATTGCTTGAACAATGACTCTTTGGAGATTTTCATCAAAAATTAGTTTGGCTTAAAATGTTGGTTTCTTTCCCCTCACATTACCTGCATGAAAATCCCTACATAATATTCATTTGGAATATAAAATTGTATTAATAACTATTCTTAAGTACAGCCATAAACTACATCATCATCAACACCTTGATCTATAGGTTAGACCGAGATGAGATCAAGTGGCATAACATTTGCCTATGTTGTACAAGGCCCTGCGCTCCATTCCCAGTGCTTGAGAGAGGAGGAGAGAGGGATGAAGGAAGGAAGGAAAAAAGAAAGAAGAAAGGAAAAAGAAATGAAGGGAAAAAGGAAGAATTAAGGAAAGCAAAAGAGGAGAGGGAAGGTGATAGAGGAGGGGGAAGGTAATCTATGTCTCACCTATTCGAGTCTCTGGTGCCAAGCATTAAAAAGATTCATTGACTTCAAATAATACTTGTTCAAAATTATTCTCTCCCTTAATTATTTGCCTCATGTACATCTCTCTAGTCTTCAGAAAAAAATCACTGGAAATAAATCACTATTTTGAATGTAATGACTCATACCTATTTAAAAAGCATGAGCATTTAAAGCTGTTAGGAGTTCCCACAGGCTGTGTTCACACCATCTGCAGTTAGAGAATATCTTACATCCCTAATTGTCTGCACTAACATGTAAAACGTCTTTCCCTGCAACTCTTTTCCTTTCAGTCCACACAGAAAACAGAAATCCTTACAGCAGTTCAGCCTATATGGGACTATTGTGGCCAGTTAAGGTTTCCTAATATTGTCTAGTTTCTCCCTCGCTTTAAATCCTTTGACATCCAACCCCACCTTCCAATGGTAATGGGTTAAAAATCTCAATACCAGGAGAGATCAGGCAGGCTGTGTGAATATATGAGTTTGTCTAGAACTAGGGCAGACATGTATCATATAGTGCTGTAGCAGACATGTACAGTAATATCCAGCAAGAAATAAGTGCCTGAGTACACACACAGATGTTTCTTTCCCTCTCCTTCTTCCTCCCCTTGCCCTCTCCCCTTCCCTTTCTGGCTCCCTCTCCCTTTCTCTCTCACCCTCTCTCCAAGTACATATGTTTAACATGTGGTTATATTAATCTCTGGTTTTCTGACTCTTTTAGTGGTAACAAAAGAATGTGCTAGCTTAAATCTTAAATCTAAGATTTAAATCTCTTCTTGTTCACTTTCTTTTTCCACAATGAAAGAGTAACAATACAAATATAATGATAAGGGTCAGATATATATGACCTCACCAAGGGAGGTGACAGTCTGTGATAGAATTGCTTTATCTGAAAAGATATTAGCAACCTGAGGAGTCATAAACACTATGCTGACACAGATACAGTATTGTTATAGCTCTACCTTCAATTCCACCTAGAAGTGCAGATTTTTATGCATAATTTTCTCATTTTTAAAATTTGATAACCAATTGAAACAACATTAGAAGGGGGGAGGTAAAAACAGCAAATGCATCAACGGTGTGCTAAGTAAGCAAAAGGCACAAACGCTTCTGCAGGCCAACAGTCGACTGTAATTCTTTCTCAGTAACAGACCCTAATGCCGTTTTCAGAATTGAAGCCCCTTTGGTGGAAGAGTGGTGTGAGAAAGGCAACGCTCAGGTAAAGAGAGTGTGTAAGAACTGAGCCAGCACCATGTGACCATGCACTGACATACAAG
Source organism: Bramus lutescens (assembly GCA_001685075.1). Classification (NCBI taxonomy): domain Eukaryota; kingdom Metazoa; phylum Chordata; class Mammalia; order Rodentia; family Cricetidae; genus Bramus; species Bramus lutescens. Next base: position 9,192 of record LOEQ01014320.1, on the reverse strand, counting down.
GTGACATCCAAGGACAGCATCTGAACATGAGTCTGAGGGAAGGCTGAGGCTGAAGACAGACACAGGCAGGAAATGTCAGGTAGAAGTCTTTGATGAAAGACTGTAAAACAAACCAGAAAAGATGTTAGCTTTGAAGGAGTCATTGCAGGCAGGCCAAGAATTCAGAGCTAGCGCATAGGTTAAAATCTGAAGTAGGAGCCTATTCCATAGTAGAACGTGCTATAGGCAAGAAGGGAAGACAGAGAGCAGACATGAAATGAGGACACACAGCATGGATGACTTTAATGTTGAATTCATCTACATCTTTTATGCCCATATATAGGACTTGTGTGGGGTCAACTTGAGGCTCAGTATAGGAGGATTAGGAAGTGATGGATGGTGTAAGGATGAGATGGGTGGAACAGAGTATGATAAGAGATGTCATGGAGAGACAATATTATTCTGTGCCCAATAGCCATGGGGACACTCTTTGAAATATACATACACATATGTGCATCTGTATCATTTTTGTTAATGTAAAGCAATGAGAAAACTATCAAAGAAATAAATTCAAAATACTGATGTAACCGAGGCTAGGCATATGATTATGTATGCATTTGTATGTAACATATTCATATGTAACATATCTTATGTAGTTTTATCATATTCATGTATAATACTCCTAAATTGACATTTCCTGAAGATATCTTCATTTTCCTTTCTGTTTATTATAGTCTTTAAATTATTTTCTACCTTTCATAGTATAGATGTTCCTATGAGGAAATTTTGAATTCTGAGTGGAATAAACATTAGGGAAGAGCAATCTTAGACCAAAAGCTTCTCCTGAAGCAATAATTCCAACACCACCCCCCAGCACACAGCTGTTAATTTTTTCTTAGTAAATATACCCAATGAAGCTATTTCGGTAGCTCAGTTTTGAGTGGAATACACTCCAAAAATTCTACAGGGTTAATTATATGCTCTTATCTACTTTCAACAGATAAAGACAGCAGAGATTCTGGGAACTTTATAGCATTTAACCATTATTGCCCAGATGGTTGAAAGCCAAAGGATGACAACAAAAAAGCTAATTGATTTTATAATTATCATATTGATTACCCTGATGAGGCTCTGAAATAAACTATGAAGAAAATAGCCTAAAGAAAATGCTGAAGGGCAAGAGACCCGCCACTGAGCTTGCCTCTACCTCTCTGATCTCATCTGGTGCCCAGTGTGTATTGATAATTGATTAAGGGTTGTTGGATGAATTAGTGTTTTATAATATGAAAAGTGATTTAAGGTCTTCTAAGAAGATACGAATGAACATCTCTCCAGATTTGTGCTTTACTGTAAAGGGTGTATTTTTCATTAGAATGCTAATCAATAGAAAGTTTAGAAAATTTTGTTTCTTGTAAGCAAATAATAATAAACTCTTGATTATTTCTACTTTTAAATCTAAAGAGCCATCCCAATTCATTAAGATGAATACTTTTAAGCCAGAGTTATAAATCAGTTATTTTCTTAACATGTTTATATTTAGGGAGTAATCATATGTAATATAGAAAATGAATCATTGAGCCAGTTTGGTGCCATTTTGTAAGCATTGGCATGGATAATCCATATATAATAGAGAAACATAAAGAATAAAACCTTAATCCAATTTAGCTATCAACCAGAGATTGGCAAAATGATATTGAGTGATGGGATAAAAACATATTGACCTAAAAGCTTAGAAAAATCCAAAGATTTGAATGCAGCTGGCCTAAGGAGTTCTTCTGGGCAAGACACCATTGAAACAAACAACCTTGACGAGAGCAGTGATAAGAGGAAGGATAATGCTTTTTCCACCACAGGAAGCTCAGGAGCTCCTAGTGAGCTGTGCTGGCTTCGTCATGTGTGAGCCACACAGAAAGCCTCCCTATGAGCTAGAGGTTAGAATGTGCCTAACCTATAGTGAAAGTAAAATCTCGATAGCAGGTAAGGCACACAGCTGCCATTCACAGTAGATGAAAGCAATGCTTTCTAGAATATCAAGCAAACGCATTAAATAAAAAACAATGGGAACTTTTATTTTAAAGTCAAGTTCTTTTTTTCTATGCTGCTGCAGGAAGACATGGCTACTCTCTGAGTCTTCACAAGAGGCTATCAAAATGTTGCAGCTGGACTCTAAGAATTCTAAATTTAAAGAGTGATAAAGAATATCCACAGGGATTGGAGAGGCTGCTCAACTGTGATCACCAGTATTGTTCTTGGAGACGACTCTAGATCAGGTGGTTCACAAAACTGTCTCTTATTCTCTTAAAACCTCCCTTTTACAAAATGTTTGCAGCTAAAGAGAAAATACAGTTTTCTAATGTGATTGTGCTTGTAAGAACTGAGTTAAGACATAAAACACACGCTTTTTGTATCATTATTGTACTAAGGTTCATAGTGATTAGTAATATAATGATTCCTATCTCAATTTCTTTTTCCCCCCTGTGGAAACCCTGACTCCGCAATGCTGTTATTCCCATATTGTCACATCTGGTGGAATTAAAAATGTGGCTTTACTATTATCCCTTTATACCCATTGTCACCTCTAATGGCATCAATAGTATGTTCCTATGCCTCAATTTCTTCATCAGCAGGTAAATAAAAATAATAAATTAATTCAGAAAGTGTGTGCTTGGGGGCATTTGGAAATGTCACATTTAGAGTTAAAACTTATGAAATTTTATAACTTAGCATGGGTTCTGATTTAACTTTTACTCTTGTATTTCCTCAAAATATTAATGAAATCATAATTAAATGCATGCCTGCTTTATTCTTTAAATGTGGTTAAGCTATATTTCACTGCTTTGCTGACTGGCAGTCAAAGTAGCAAGTTACTTTGTGTGTGTTTGCATATGCAATATGTACATTTTTATAAATATGTGCTTCTTGTATAAGAACTTGAAAGTTTCAGTGTGTATAAACATTTTTCTTTCCTTTATTTTTCTGTATTTATAAGGGATGATAAAGTCATTTCTTTTCTAATTAAATATTACTTACAATATTTTTAAAAAATAATTAAATGCTAGTGTAAATTTTGATTATTAGACTTTGAGATTTTTTTCAAAGCAAAAAGTATTTAAATAGTTAAAGCTGCTTTAAATGTTCTGGGAACCATACTCAAAAATCAATTCAACATCAAAATAACTATGATGCTCCTACAAGAGAATTTATGGAAAACACTTGAGGACACTAGCCTGGGTACAGATTTTTCTTGGATATGACACTTCCCCAAGTGCTATGAGATAATGCTCTTGTACCCTGTAAAGATTTGTCATTTGTATTGGTTTAATAAAATTCTGATTGGGTAGTAGCCAATCAGGAAGTATAGGTGGGGAGATCAGACTAGAAGCATTCTGGGAAGAGGAAAGGTTCAGTCTGTAGTCACCAGCCAGACACAGAGGATAAAATATGAGAATGCTTCACTGAGTAAGGTACCAGGCTACATCCCTAAATATAGATAAGAATTATGGGTTAATTTAAGACATAAGAGCTAATTAATAATAGGCCTTAGCTAACAGGCCAACTAGTTTATAATTAATATAAGCCTCTGTGTTTTTTATTGGAACTGAATGGCTATGGGACCGGGCAGGACATAAACTTACAATATACATACATACTTTTGTCAACAAAAGCAGATATTAATAATCTGGAGAGCATGGAGCCAATCAACTTAAGGAAGTCATAGCCAAGAGAATGGGAAAAAAATTATCAAGAACAACTATCCAACAAAGGAGTGACCTATGTAGGGAACTCAAGTAATAAAACAGTAAGCACATGATCTAATTAAAGTGAACAAAGGCTGTGAATTGATACTTCTCAGAATAAGATATCAAATGTCCAAAAATATAGATAAGAAATGCTCATTCTAGTGCTCAGTGAATCGGTCAGTTTCATTTGTACAAGGCAATGTGAAACTTTGACTTCATGCCCTGCTCTATCTACACACACCAAAAAAGTCACAGACATATACATAAAACCAGTATGCTGACAGTAATCAAGATATGAAAATATCTAGATTTCCATTGATGGATGAGTGAAAGTGACATGATATGTGTGTGTGTGTGTGTGTGTGTGTGTGTGTAATAGTACTAAATTAAAGCAGTGAAATTTTGTTTTATGCAGCAGTGGCTAGAAATTGAGAGCATTGTTATATTAAGTCAGTAAGAGAGAGTAAAATAGTGATGTTCTCATTTATAGTGAGATCTGAACGTTAGTCTCCAAAGAAGAAAGAGGAACAGTTGTCATCAGAGCCTAGGGATTGTGTGTGTGGAGAGGATGGCTAAGAGCTACAGCGCTGTACTAGGTAGGGAAAATGACCTCTAGTGCTTTGCAGCATGGGAGAATATCTATGGCTCACAGCAGTTAATTGTCGATGTCAGAATAACTAGTAGAAAAGATTTGAATGTTGCTGATTACCCAGGAGATATTAGGAAGGCTGAGTAACCCTGAAGGGTGAACAGGGACTCACTTCTAAAGAATAGAGAGTGGCTGGCACTGACTGTGTTCGGCTGAGCTAAAGCTCTACACAAAATAATATTTCTTGTGAGCACTCTTTTCTCTCTATTCAGGATTGCTAGGGTTTCATTATGTGTTTTCGGGAAAAAGATCCTCAATTACAGCACAGCGGAAAAACTTTATAGGTCAAAGTGTAGAAACTGCCTTTCATATGGGCTTGTGGGTTGTCCTCGTCTTGTCTGTCTTCTGGACAACGTCACAACCACACTAATGGGACTCGTCTGAGCTCATAAGTTCAAACAGAAAGAGAATACCCTTCCAGAATTGGACAGTTATGACAACAGTTATGCTAGTAAGATGAAACATTGACTTTGTCAGAAAACCGTTAGCCAAGTATATAGCAAAGGCACATTGAAAGACTCACCATGTAACAGTTCTATGGCCACAATGAACGATTCTATTTGAACTTTAAATGTACTCTGCACCTGGGATTTTTTTACCCTTATGTTTGTGTAGTCACAATGTGACATGGATTTATTATAGTTAAGATTTTAATATGACTGTGTCTTGGTATTGATAGCAGGAATCTGTAGGTGTCTTTACCTTAGTGTACATTGATGAATTAAGGGTGGTTGTTCTACATGCTTAGCATTCTAAAGATGAGCAATATTCAGGAGTCTTTCCATGTTTACCAATGCCAAAACTTCTGATGATTTATTTTAATACAAACAATGGTACTTTAGGATACAGGAAATCTTTTCAGAAACTCAAGGAGTTTTGTATCTTTTTATCTAATTGCAGCACTGATTTTCCCATTCTCACATGATGCCCAGATTTAGAAAAGTTAAATAAAGGTTAAAGCATTAAGTTTGATATTTTTTACATCCCATTGGGACTTGTCTAGTCATGAAGTATGTAAGCTGAGAAACCAATCTCCCTGAGCCTAAGTTTTTAAAACCAGTGATTATAGAAGTTAAGTTCATTTATTTAGGTCATCTAGAACATTGCCATTTTTCATGATGATCTTGTGTCAACCCTTAGGATGAGAGAAATTGAGTCATAAAGAGGTTCGGTCCTTAATGAATATAATAGGAAATTGCTGTTCCATATGCAAAGTACCAGTCAAAGATGTCTACAGCTTCTATAGCACATAGCATACGGACCACACATGCAATGAAACCGATGATTATAGAATCTTATCTGTAGTTAAATTGATTATCTAGAGAATGAGAGCTTCAATCTATATATAAAAATAACCCTAGTGTGGAAAGGGTAAGTTATATTCCCCAGAATTGGACAGAGTTGTCACCGTATTCTTATTTGTGAAAAACACTGGTATCTATGTTCAAATTTCTTAACAAAATATGATATTGAAAATTATTAAAATATAATTTATGCCTAAAATTATTATAAACATGTGAAATGATGCTTATGAATAGCTTGAGATAATCTCATTGAAAAGTAGATGATCTCATGTCCAGAAGACAGCATTTTACAGGCCTTCTCCCCATCCTCTGGCTCTTACAGTCTTTCTACCCCTCTTTGTTGATGTTTCCTGAGTCTTGACAGAGGTTCTGGTGGTGGTGGTAGTTTTGATAGAGATATCTTACTGAAGACTGAATACCCAACAGTCACATGTTTCAGAACTTCTGAGCAGGTATAAATTTTGCCTTCTGGGCATGATATGGCCATGGTCCTCATGAACTTACAGAGTTATTGTTTCTTGCATAATATCAGTGCAGCCAACATGTCAGCATTTATAGGGAATGAAAGTACAAGGCCTTGCCCATAGCTGAAGAGCTTTCAGCACTTAATGGCCAAAGGGGAGGGGGAGGAATCATTAATTTTCAATGGTATAGCCCCTACGAAGCTGCCCACACTCTAGTAAATATTTCCACACCCATATTCATGCAAAGAATTCTATTTAAATTGTATAGTTCATTAATTTAACAAAAGACATGAAAGTACAGATAACTTGTTAGGGAGAAGGGTCCAGAGGGGAAAAATGGAAGCTCATAGGTAAGGAATATGATCCAAATACACTATATTCATATATAAAATTGTCATTAAATAGTTGTAAAAAGTAGAATATAAAATTTCTTATGTCTTTTAATGATAATTATAGACAAATAACATAGAAAATCTGAATGAAAGTACATAAAAATATTAATCATTGCTGTCAATGTTTTCAGAACCCTGAGGATATTTTGGCATCTTTTTAAATATGTTCCCAATATTTTGTAAGGTAAGTATCTATTACTTTAATTGAAAATAGTTCACAAAACAATGTGTTAAAGAAATTATTGAAAATACTATTGATGGGGGTGGGGTGAGAGGAAGGTGGAGGAAATGGGAGGAGGGGAGGGAGTGGTACCTGGGATTGGTATGTAAAAGAAAAAAAGATAGCTTGTTTTCTTTTTAAAAAATATTAAAAAGAAAATACTGTTGATAATCAGAGAAGCATAGACAAATCCACATTAATTAGTATCACTTAACTCTTGAATGTCGAGTATCAATAGATTTCTAGTCATTGAACAGTCCCAGTGAACTGCCTCAGGATTTCTCTCAGTCACCATGCTCAGAGTTTTGAGAACTGTTCATTGATGTGGAATTCCCCTTTGTATGCTGTGAATATGTTTCATTATCATTGGTTAATGAATAAAACTGTTCCTGTCAATGGCTTAGAATAACAAAGCCAGGTAGGAAATTCTAACAGAGATACTTAGAGAGAGTGGGCAGAGTCAAAGGGACACCATGTAACTGCCAAAGGAGTAGGACCCGGAACCTTTCCATCAAGTCATTGCCTGTGACAATACACAGATTGAAAGAAATAAGATGTAAGAGCTAGCTAGAAATATGCCTGAGTCATTGGCCGAACAGTGCTGTAATTAATCCAGTTTCTGTGTGAGTTTTCAGGTCAGAGCAGTCAGGAAATGAATGAGCAGTCTCTCCTACAGTTCATGCTAACAGTGCTAGTTGCAGAAAGAGTAAGGGTCTCGAACTATAAGTCACATTTGTTTGCTAGCTCTTGGTAATAAAAGGCACAATGGGAGTAGTACTGGCTCTGCGGCAGTAGCTTGCAGCATGAGCTCTCCATCTCGGCTGAGTCTTTGTGGAGGAATAAAACTTCCTCTGCGTTTTATGTAACTTCAGATTTCCATAAAATATTCTCATGCACTCTAGAGAAAGTGTGAGAAATTTCTTCACAGAAAACTTGTGTTTTCCCATTGCTTCTTGCTGCCGTTTAACCATCACACAGGCCTGGTCTCAGAGCATGACAAGTAATAAATATGGAAGCATTTCACAAGGTTTTGAGATCCAGAGGTGGGACTGTATTTCATCATGGCTTGAAACTACATGGTGTTTGAAGGGACTGACTTCTGGTGTCACAATTCTTTCATGTGGTAACATAGAGTAGGCATCTGAATGTGGCCCTGATTTGTCATGATCCACCAAGGTATTATAACTTCTATGGGTAGTTTCTCAGTTTTGGGTGGATAGAGAGTAAAATTCCCATCATAATGCTATCACTAAGACAGTTAACAACTTTCCGTACTATCATCCATGGAAGCCCATATGGGACCCTTTTAATTATCATATTTTTCATGGTTGACACATGTCCTTCACGTTCTGATGCTTACCTTTGAGCAGAAGACCAAGTAAAGTACAAGAGTGTCAGTAAGTGGGTGCTGACTTGTCCAATTCATGGTTGGGTTTTTTTTTTTTATATTCTGCAAATTCTTTCGGAATAACTCTGAGCCAGGTTCTCATGTGAGTACTGGGATCATGGAAAAATACAAACCAGGCAAAGTTCAGTCTACATGAAGCCTGCATTCTCCTATATTACCATGGTGCATATATCACACAAGTTTAATTTTCTTGAGGCCTTAGCTATGGTTAGTTATGAGTATCCTTGAATCAACCTAGCATAATCAGTCCAATATCATTCAAGACATAATGCAGTAATTCTACCAATAGAATCACTTCAGACACCTTTAAAACATTCAGAACCAGACTTACTCTTAATAAAAAGCAGGAACCCAGCAATGTAGGAAGTACCTCAGAATCCGTGTCTAATATTGTAAACCTAGCCAACTACTCATGGCTGGTGAGGGCATAGACCCTAGAGGAGGACCTATTGCTGCCGTTTTCTTAAACCAATATCATTTCTAACTGTGATCTAAATACGTATTCTTATGCCCACAGTTAAGTGTAGCTTTCAGTTCTCATCAATGAAGCTTCTTTTTACAGCAGACAGAGACTATTACTGAAATCCATAACTTGTCAAAATGTAGAGAGTAGGTGTCTATGCAGTTTCCACCCCTAATTAGTTCACTTACAATGGAGTCCCTGGACCTAAGGCATAAGGAACATCACAGAAGAGGGGACAAAGGAGCAGGATCAAAAAAAAAAAAAGGCATCTCTTATGTATGATACAGATGCTGCACTTAGGGAATCTTAACTTAATCCTAAACAAGATCAGCATGCTTGCAACAGCAGTTGATATGCCTATGCAGATGGAGAAAATCTCCCAAGGCCCCATTCCTAGATGATAAGCTAGATATGGAAAAACCAATGACTGCTGAAAGAAAGAGAATCCATTTTCTTCAGAGATGAACCCCTGATAAGTTAACTGATTCCAAGTGGTCATCCCTAAACACATAACATGATCAACACTAAATGGACTTAGCAGGGTGTGTGTGTGTGTGTGTGTGTGTGTGTGTG
>LOEQ01014319.1:0-18386 GCA_001685075.1 Bramus lutescens | reverse complement strand
CACACACACACACACACACACACACACACACCCTGCTAAGTCCATTTAGTGTTGATCATGTTATGTGTTTAGGGATGACCACTTGGAATCAGTTAACTTATCAGGGGTTCATCTCTGAAGAAAATGGATTCTCTTTCTTTCAGCAGTCATTGGTTTTTCCATATCTAGCTTATCATCTAGGAATGGGGCCTTGGGAGATTTTCTCCATCTGCATAGGCATATCAACTGCTGTTGCAAGCATGCTGATCTTGTTTAGGATTAAGTTAAGATTCCCTAAGTGCAGCATCTGTATCATACATAAGAGATGCCTTTTTTTTTTTTTGATCCTGCTCCTTTGTCCCCTCTTCTGTGATGTTCCTTATGCCTTAGGTCCAGGGACTCCATTGTAAGTGAACTAATTAGGGGTGGAAACTGCATAGACACCTACTCTCTACATTTTGACAAGTTATGGATTTCAGTAATAGTCTCTGTCTGCTGTAAAAAGAAGCTTCATTGATGAGAACTGAAAGCTACACTTAACTGTGGGCATAAGAATACGTATTTAGATCACAGTTAGAAATGATATTGGTTTAAGAAAACGGCAGCAATAGGTCCTCCTCTAGGGTCTATGCCCTCACCAGCCATGAGTAGTTGGCTAGGTTTACAATATTAGACACGGATTCTGAGGTACTTCCTACATTGCTGGGTTCCTGCTTTTTATTAAGAGTAAGTCTGGTTCTGAATGTTTTAAAGGTGTCTGAAGTGATTCTATTGGTAGAATTACTGCATTATGTCTTGAATGATATTGGACTGATTATGCTAGGTTGATTCAAGGATACTCATAACTAACCATAGCTAAGGCCTCAAGAAAATTAAACTTGTGTGATATATGCACCATGGTAATATAGGAGAATGCAGGCTTCATGTAGACTGAACTTTGCCTGGTTTGTATTTTTCCATGATCCCAGTACTCACATGAGAACCTGGCTCAGAGTTATTCCGAAAGAATTTGCAGAATATAAAAAAAAAAAACCCAACCATGAATTGGACAAGTCAGCACCCACTTACTGACACTCTTGTACTTTACTTGGTCTTCTGCTCAAAGGTAAGCATCAGAACGTGAAGGACATGTGTCAACCATGAAAAATATGATAATTAAAAGGGTCCCATATGGGCTTCCATGGATGATAGTACGGAAAGTTGTTAACTGTCTTAGTGATAGCATTATGATGGGAATTTTACTCTCTATCCACCCAAAACTGAGAAACTACCCATAGAAGTTATAATACCTTGGTGGATCATGACAAATCAGGGCCACATTCAGATGCCTACTCTATGTTACCACATGAAAGAATTGTGACACCAGAAGTCAGTCCCTTCAAACACCATGTAGTTTCAAGCCATGATGAAATACAGTCCCACCTCTGGATCTCAAAACCTTGTGAAATGCTTCCATATTTATTACTTGTCATGCTCTGAGACCAGGCCTGTGTGATGGTTAAACGGCAGCAAGAAGCAATGGGAAAACACAAGTTTTCTGTGAAGAAATTTCTCACACTTTCTCTAGAGTGCATGAGAATATTTTATGGAAATCTGAAGTTACATAAAACGCAGAGGAAGTTTTATTCCTCCACAAAGACTCAGCCGAGATGGAGAGCTCATGCTGCAAGCTACTGCCGCAGAGCCAGTACTACTCCCATTGTGCCTTTTATTACCAAGAGCTAGCAAACAAATGTGACTTATAGTTCGAGACCCTTACTCTTTCTGCAACTAGCACTGTTAGCATGAACTGTAGGAGAGACTGCTCATTCATTTCCTGACTGCTCTGACCTGAAAACTCACACAGAAACTGGATTAATTACAGCACTGTTCGGCCAATGACTCAGGCATATTTCTAGCTAGCTCTTACATCTTATTTCTTTCAATCTGTGTATTGTCACAGGCAATGACTTGATGGAAAGGTTCCGGGTCCTACTCCTTTGGCAGTTACATGGTGTCCCTTTGACTCTGCCCACTCTCTCTAAGTATCTCTGTTAGAATTTCCTACCTGGCTTTGTTATTCTAAGCCATTGACAGGAACAGTTTTATTCATTAACCAATGATAATGAAACATATTCACAGCATACAAAGGGGAATTCCACATCAATGAACAGTTCTCAAAACTCTGAGCATGGTGACTGAGAGAAATCCTGAGGCAGTTCACTGGGACTGTTCAATGACTAGAAATCTATTGATACTCGACATTCAAGAGTTAAGTGATACTAATTAATGTGGATTTGTCTATGCTTCTCTGATTATCAACAGTATTTTCTTTTTAATATTTTTTAAAAAGAAAACAAGCTATCTTTTTTTCTTTTACATACCAATCCCAGGTACCACTCCCTCCCCTCCTCCCATTTCCTCCACCTTCCTCTCACCCCACCCCCATCAATAGTATTTTCAATAATTTCTTTAACACATTGTTTTGTGAACTATTTTCAATTAAAGTAATAGATACTTACCTTACAAAATATTGGGAACATATTTAAAAAGATGCCAAAATATCCTCAGGGTTCTGAAAACATTGACAGCAATGATTAATATTTTTATGTACTTTCATTCAGATTTTCTATGTTATTTGTCTATAATTATCATTAAAAGACATAAGAAATTTTATATTCTACTTTTTACAACTATTTAATGACAATTTTATATATGAATATAGTGTATTTGGATCATATTCCTTACCTATGAGCTTCCATTTTTCCCCTCTGGACCCTTCTCCCTAACAAGTTATCTGTACTTTCATGTCTTTTGTTAAATTAATGAACTATACAATTTAAATAGAATTCTTTGCATGAATATGGGTGTGGAAATATTTACTAGAGTGTGGGCAGCTTCGTAGGGGCTATACCATTGAAAATTAATGATTCCTCCCCCTCCCCTTTGGCCATTAAGTGCTGAAAGCTCTTCAGCTATGGGCAAGGCCTTGTACTTTCATTCCCTATAAATGCTGACATGTTGGCTGCACTGATATTATGCAAGAAACAATAACTCTGTAAGTTCATGAGGACCATGGCCATATCATGCCCAGAAGGCAAAATTTATACCTGCTCAGAAGTTCTGAAACATGTGACTGTTGGGTATTCAGTCTTCAGTAAGATATCTCTATCAAAACTACCACCACCACCAGAACCTCTGTCAAGACTCAGGAAACATCAACAAAGAGGGGTAGAAAGACTGTAAGAGCCAGAGGATGGGGAGAAGGCCTGTAAAATGCTGTCTTCTGGACATGAGATCATCTACTTTTCAATGAGATTATCTCAAGCTATTCATAAGCATCATTTCACATGTTTATAATAATTTTAGGCATAAATTATATTTTAATAATTTTCAATATCATATTTTGTTAAGAAATTTGAACATAGATACCAGTGTTTTTCACAAATAAGAATACGGTGACAACTCTGTCCAATTCTGGGGAATATAACTTACCCTTTCCACACTAGGGTTATTTTTATATATAGATTGAAGCTCTCATTCTCTAGATAATCAATTTAACTACAGATAAGATTCTATAATCATCGGTTTCATTGCATGTGTGGTCCGTATGCTATGTGCTATAGAAGCTGTAGACATCTTTGACTGGTACTTTGCATATGGAACAGCAATTTCCTATTATATTCATTAAGGACCGAACCTCTTTATGACTCAATTTCTCTCATCCTAAGGGTTGACACAAGATCATCATGAAAAATGGCAATGTTCTAGATGACCTAAATAAATGAACTTAACTTCTATAATCACTGGTTTTAAAAACTTAGGCTCAGGGAGATTGGTTTCTCAGCTTACATACTTCATGACTAGACAAGTCCCAATGGGATGTAAAAAATATCAAACTTAATGCTTTAACCTTTATTTAACTTTTCTAAATCTGGGCATCATGTGAGAATGGGAAAATCAGTGCTGCAATTAGATAAAAAGATACAAAACTCCTTGAGTTTCTGAAAAGATTTCCTGTATCCTAAAGTACCATTGTTTGTATTAAAATAAATCATCAGAAGTTTTGGCATTGGTAAACATGGAAAGACTCCTGAATATTGCTCATCTTTAGAATGCTAAGCATGTAGAACAACCACCCTTAATTCATCAATGTACACTAAGGTAAAGACACCTACAGATTCCTGCTATCAATACCAAGACACAGTCATATTAAAATCTTAACTATAATAAATCCATGTCACATTGTGACTACACAAACATAAGGGTAAAAAAATCCCAGGTGCAGAGTACATTTAAAGTTCAAATAGAATCGTTCATTGTGGCCATAGAACTGTTACATGGTGAGTCTTTCAATGTGCCTTTGCTATATACTTGGCTAACGGTTTTCTGACAAAGTCAATGTTTCATCTTACTAGCATAACTGTTGTCATAACTGTCCAATTCTGGAAGGGTATTCTCTTTCTGTTTGAACTTATGAGCTCAGACGAGTCCCATTAGTGTGGTTGTGACGTTGTCCAGAAGACAGACAAGACGAGGACAACCCACAAGCCCATATGAAAGGCAGTTTCTACACTTTGACCTATAAAGTTTTTCCGCTGTGCTGTAATTGAGGATCTTTTTCCCGAAAACACATAATGAAACCCTAGCAATCCTGAATAGAGAGAAAAGAGTGCTCACAAGAAATATTATTTTGTGTAGAGCTTTAGCTCAGCCGAACACAGTCAGTGCCAGCCACTCTCTATTCTTTAGAAGTGAGTCCCTGTTCACCCTTCAGGGTTACTCAGCCTTCCTAATATCTCCTGGGTAATCAGCAACATTCAAATCTTTTCTACTAGTTATTCTGACATCGACAATTAACTGCTGTGAGCCATAGATATTCTCCCATGCTGCAAAGCACTAGAGGTCATTTTCCCTACCTAGTACAGCGCTGTAGCTCTTAGCCATCCTCTCCACACACACAATCCCTAGGCTCTGATGACAACTGTTCCTCTTTCTTCTTTGGAGACTAACGTTCAGATCTCACTATAAATGAGAACATCACTATTTTACTCTCTCTTACTGACTTAATATAACAATGCTCTCAATTTCTAGCCACTGCTGCATAAAACAAAATTTCACTGCTTTAATTTAGTACTATTACACACACACACACACACACACACACACACATATCATGTCACTTTCACTCATCCATCAATGGAAATCTAGATATTTTCATATCTTGATTACTGTCAGCATACTGGTTTTATGTATATGTCTGTGACTTTTTTGGTGTGTGTAGATAGAGCAGGGCATGAAGTCAAAGTTTCACATTGCCTTGTACAAATGAAACTGACCGATTCACTGAGCACTAGAATGAGCATTTCTTATCTATATTTTTGGACATTTGATATCTTATTCTGAGAAGTATCAATTCACAGCCTTTGTTCACTTTAATTAGATCATGTGCTTACTGTTTTATTACTTGAGTTCCCTACATAGGTCACTCCTTTGTTGGATAGTTGTTCTTGATAATTTTTTTCCCATTCTCTTGGCTATGACTTCCTTAAGTTGATTGGCTCCATGCTCTCCAGATTATTAATATCTGCTTTTGTTGACAAAAGTATGTATGTATATTGTAAGTTTATGTCCTGCCCGGTCCCATAGCCATTCAGTTCCAATAAAAAACACAGAGGCTTATATTAATTATAAACTAGTTGGCCTGTTAGCTAAGGCCTATTATTAATTAGCTCTTATGTCTTAAATTAACCCATAATTCTTATCTATATTTAGGGATGTAGCCTGGTACCTTACTCAGTGAAGCATTCTCATATTTTATCCTCTGTGTCTGGCTGGTGACTACAGACTGAACCTTTCCTCTTCCCAGAATGCTTCTAGTCTGATCTCCCCACCTATACTTCCTGATTGGCTACTACCCAATCAGAATTTTATTAAACCAATACAAATGACAAATCTTTACAGGGTACAAGAGCATTATCTCATAGCACTTGGGGAAGTGTCATATCCAAGAAAAATCTGTACCCAGGCTAGTGTCCTCAAGTGTTTTCCATAAATTCTCTTGTAGGAGCATCATAGTTATTTTGATGTTGAATTGATTTTTGAGTATGGTTCCCAGAACATTTAAAGCAGCTTTAACTATTTAAATACTTTTTGCTTTGAAAAAAATCTCAAAGTCTAATAATCAAAATTTACACTAGCATTTAATTATTTTTTAAAAATATTGTAAGTAATATTTAATTAGAAAAGAAATGACTTTATCATCCCTTATAAATACAGAAAAATAAAGGAAAGAAAAATGTTTATACACACTGAAACTTTCAAGTTCTTATACAAGAAGCACATATTTATAAAAATGTACATATTGCATATGCAAACACACACAAAGTAACTTGCTACTTTGACTGCCAGTCAGCAAAGCAGTGAAATATAGCTTAACCACATTTAAAGAATAAAGCAGGCATGCATTTAATTATGATTTCATTAATATTTTGAGGAAATACAAGAGTAAAAGTTAAATCAGAACCCATGCTAAGTTATAAAATTTCATAAGTTTTAACTCTAAATGTGACATTTCCAAATGCCCCCAAGCACACACTTTCTGAATTAATTTATTATTTTTATTTACCTGCTGATGAAGAAATTGAGGCATAGGAACATACTATTGATGCCATTAGAGGTGACAATGGGTATAAAGGGATAATAGTAAAGCCACATTTTTAATTCCACCAGATGTGACAATATGGGAATAACAGCATTGCGGAGTCAGGGTTTCCACAGGGGGGAAAAAGAAATTGAGATAGGAATCATTATATTACTAATCACTATGAACCTTAGTACAATAATGATACAAAAAGCGTGTGTTTTATGTCTTAACTCAGTTCTTACAAGCACAATCACATTAGAAAACTGTATTTTCTCTTTAGCTGCAAACATTTTGTAAAAGGGAGGTTTTAAGAGAATAAGAGACAGTTTTGTGAACCACCTGATCTAGAGTCGTCTCCAAGAACAATACTGGTGATCACAGTTGAGCAGCCTCTCCAATCCCTGTGGATATTCTTTATCACTCTTTAAATTTAGAATTCTTAGAGTCCAGCTGCAACATTTTGATAGCCTCTTGTGAAGACTCAGAGAGTAGCCATGTCTTCCTGCAGCAGCATAGAAAAAAAGAACTTGACTTTAAAATAAAAGTTCCCATTGTTTTTTATTTAATGCGTTTGCTTGATATTCTAGAAAGCATTGCTTTCATCTACTGTGAATGGCAGCTGTGTGCCTTACCTGCTATCGAGATTTTACTTTCACTATAGGTTAGGCACATTCTAACCTCTAGCTCATAGGGAGGCTTTCTGTGTGGCTCACACATGACGAAGCCAGCACAGCTCACTAGGAGCTCCTGAGCTTCCTGTGGTGGAAAAAGCATTATCCTTCCTCTTATCACTGCTCTCGTCAAGGTTGTTTGTTTCAATGGTGTCTTGCCCAGAAGAACTCCTTAGGCCAGCTGCATTCAAATCTTTGGATTTTTCTAAGCTTTTAGGTCAATATGTTTTTATCCCATCACTCAATATCATTTTGCCAATCTCTGGTTGATAGCTAAATTGGATTAAGGTTTTATTCTTTATGTTTCTCTATTATATATGGATTATCCATGCCAATGCTTACAAAATGGCACCAAACTGGCTCAATGATTCATTTTCTATATTACATATGATTACTCCCTAAATATAAACATGTTAAGAAAATAACTGATTTATAACTCTGGCTTAAAAGTATTCATCTTAATGAATTGGGATGGCTCTTTAGATTTAAAAGTAGAAATAATCAAGAGTTTATTATTATTTGCTTACAAGAAACAAAATTTTCTAAACTTTCTATTGATTAGCATTCTAATGAAAAATACACCCTTTACAGTAAAGCACAAATCTGGAGAGATGTTCATTCGTATCTTCTTAGAAGACCTTAAATCACTTTTCATATTATAAAACACTAATTCATCCAACAACCCTTAATCAATTACCAATACACACTGGGCACCAGATGAGATCAGAGAGGTAGAGGCAAGCTCAGTGGTGGGTCTCTTGCCCTTCAGCATTTTCCTTAGGCTATTTTCTTCATAGTTTATTTCAGAGCCTCATCAGGGTCATCAATATGATAATTATAAAATCAATTAGCTTTTTTGTTGTCATCCTTTGGCTTTCAACCATCTGGGCAATAATGGTTAAATGCTATAAAGTTCCCAGAATCTCTGCTGTCTTTATCTGTTGAAAGTAGATAAGAGCATATAATTAACCCTGTAGAATTTTTGGAGTGTATTCCACTCAAAACTGAGCTACCGAAATAGCTTCATTGGGTATATTTACTAAGAAAAAATTAACAGCTGTGTGCTGGGGGGTGGTGTTGGAATTATTGCTTCAGGAGAAGCTTTTGGTCTAAGATTGCTCTTCCCTAATGTTTATTCCACTCAGAATTCAAAATTTCCTCATAGGAACATCTATACTATGAAAGGTAGAAAATAATTTAAAGACTATAATAAACAGAAAGGAAAATGAAGATATCTTCAGGAAATGTCAATTTAGGAGTATTATACATGAATATGATAAAACTACATAAGATATGTTACATATGAATATGTTACATACAAATGCATACATAATCATATGCCTAGCCTCGGTTACATCAGTATTTTGAATTTATTTCTTTGATAGTTTTCTCATTGCTTTACATTAACAAAAATGATACAGATGCACATATGTGTATGTATATTTCAAAGAGTGTCCCCATGGCTATTGGGCACAGAATAATATTGTCTCTCCATGACATCTCTTATCATACTCTGTTCCACCCATCTCATCCTTACACCATCCATCACTTCCTAATCCTCCTATACTGAGCCTCAAGTTGACCCCACACAAGTCC
Organism: Bramus lutescens; assembly: GCA_001685075.1. Classification (NCBI taxonomy): domain Eukaryota; kingdom Metazoa; phylum Chordata; class Mammalia; order Rodentia; family Cricetidae; genus Bramus; species Bramus lutescens. The sequence continues at coordinate 9,515 of LOEQ01014319.1, read as the reverse complement.
TATATATGGGCATAAAAGATGTAGATGAATTCAACATTAAAGTCATCCATGCTGTGTGTCCTCATTTCATGTCTGCTCTCTGTCTTCCCTTCTTGCCTATAGCACGTTCTACTATGGAATAGGCTCCTACTTCAGATTTTAACCTATGCGCTAGCTCTGAATTCTTGGCCTGCCTGCAATGACTCCTTCAAAGCTAACATCTTTTCTGGTTTGTTTTACAGTCTTTCATCAAAGACTTCTACCTGACATTTCCTGCCTGTGTCTGTCTTCAGCCTCAGCCTTCCCTCAGACTCATGTTCAGATGCTGTCCTTGGATGTCACCTTGTATGTCAGTGCATGGTCACATGGTGCTGGCTCAGTTCTTACACACTCTCTTTACCTGAGCGTTGCCTTTCTCACACCACTCTTCCACCAAAGGGGCTTCAATTCTGAAAACGGCATTAGGGTCTGTTACTGAGAAAGAATTACAGTCGACTGTTGGCCTGCAGAAGCGTTTGTGCCTTTTGCTTACTTAGCACACCGTTGATGCATTTGCTGTTTTTACCTCCCCCCTTCTAATGTTGTTTCAATTGGTTATCAAATTTTAAAAATGAGAAAATTATGCATAAAAATCTGCACTTCTAGGTGGAATTGAAGGTAGAGCTATAACAATACTGTATCTGTGTCAGCATAGTGTTTATGACTCCTCAGGTTGCTAATATCTTTTCAGATAAAGCAATTCTATCACAGACTGTCACCTCCCTTGGTGAGGTCATATATATCTGACCCTTATCATTATATTTGTATTGTTACTCTTTCATTGTGGAAAAAGAAAGTGAACAAGAAGAGATTTAAATCTTAGATTTAAGATTTAAGCTAGCACATTCTTTTGTTACCACTAAAAGAGTCAGAAAACCAGAGATTAATATAACCACATGTTAAACATATGTACTTGGAGAGAGGGTGAGAGAGAAAGGGAGAGGGAGCCAGAAAGGGAAGGGGAGAGGGCAAGGGGAGGAAGAAGGAGAGGGAAAGAAACATCTGTGTGTGTACTCAGGCACTTATTTCTTGCTGGATATTACTGTACATGTCTGCTACAGCACTATATGATACATGTCTGCCCTAGTTCTAGACAAACTCATATATTCACACAGCCTGCCTGATCTCTCCTGGTATTGAGATTTTTAACCCATTACCATTGGAAGGTGGGGTTGGATGTCAAAGGATTTAAAGCGAGGGAGAAACTAGACAATATTAGGAAACCTTAACTGGCCACAATAGTCCCATATAGGCTGAACTGCTGTAAGGATTTCTGTTTTCTGTGTGGACTGAAAGGAAAAGAGTTGCAGGGAAAGACGTTTTACATGTTAGTGCAGACAATTAGGGATGTAAGATATTCTCTAACTGCAGATGGTGTGAACACAGCCTGTGGGAACTCCTAACAGCTTTAAATGCTCATGCTTTTTAAATAGGTATGAGTCATTACATTCAAAATAGTGATTTATTTCCAGTGATTTTTTTCTGAAGACTAGAGAGATGTACATGAGGCAAATAATTAAGGGAGAGAATAATTTTGAACAAGTATTATTTGAAGTCAATGAATCTTTTTAATGCTTGGCACCAGAGACTCGAATAGGTGAGACATAGATTACCTTCCCCCTCCTCTATCACCTTCCCTCTCCTCTTTTGCTTTCCTTAATTCTTCCTTTTTCCCTTCATTTCTTTTTCCTTTCTTCTTTCTTTTTTCCTTCCTTCCTTCATCCCTCTCTCCTCCTCTCTCAAGCACTGGGAATGGAGCGCAGGGCCTTGTACAACATAGGCAAATGTTATGCCACTTGATCTCATCTCGGTCTAACCTATAGATCAAGGTGTTGATGATGATGTAGTTTATGGCTGTACTTAAGAATAGTTATTAATACAATTTTATATTCCAAATGAATATTATGTAGGGATTTTCATGCAGGTAATGTGAGGGGAAAGAAACCAACATTTTAAGCCAAACTAATTTTTGATGAAAATCTCCAAAGAGTCATTGTTCAAGCAATGAATGAGATTCAGACTGAAATCTAAAGATAATTAAAATCTATACTATGAGCAGTGACACTAATCATACCCCTAAATATTTGAAGTTGGGTTCTGTTGTAATACATGCTTTTGAAACAAAGATGTGAAGCATGTGAATATAACAAAATAAAGAGGTGTGTGAACATCCGGAAAATATGTTCTTGCTATGAAAGTAGAAGCAAAGTAGAAAGTCGCATGTTACATCTATGTAAACAACATATTGTTCTCGTTCTAGATCTCCATGGTGGAGAGTTTCCCTAACATTCATGAGGCTCTGGGTTCCAATCCAGGAGTGCAAAAACAAAGTCCCATCTGGACTGCCGAGCTTGCCACCTTCCAATTCCAAATGTGTTCTATGTACCTATTACACCTTAGTCACAAATCTGGGGTTAGTTGGAAATAAAAATGGTAAGTGGGCAAGGTGCTAGATAGAAGATAGAAGATATTGGGAGAGAAATGAGGCTAAGTAATCAACAGATAAACTCTCAGTGCTGCATGCCATGACTTGATAAGCTAGAAAGAATTCAATAAAGATGTAAGGGGTATATTTGTGCATTGTACCTAACATAGGAGGTCAGATATGTCCTCCTCAGGTATAGATCATTAAGAAAATGTTTCTATAGAGGAAACTGTAAGGGGTATGCTTCTAAATGAGAGGAAGGCTGAAGTACTTATGAAAAATTTAAAAAGCAAGACCAACAGCTCTGAAATTGGGTGTGTTTTCAGGGGAGATATTATAACCCTTCCCACCATAAGTAATAGTTCCTCTGGATTTTATTCAATTTCTTCTATTTCCTATCAGGATATTTCACCTGTAAATGGATCAATTTTCTTGGAGACTGACAATCATACCCATAATGTCACCCCTCTTCTCATGCCAGGAAACATTGTCAATACCCAATCACACACAGTCAGCCATCAAGTAAGTCCAATTCTTAACACTGAGGATTCAAACCCAGCAGGATCCGCGTCCTCCAACTGCAGCCTCTTACATACTGTGGCCTGCCCTTGCCCACCAGGAGTCATCCTCCAGGCAAGTGTCTTACCAGCCACTCTCCTTCATAACACATCACACTCCCAGATCCTATTTAGGGTCTCTGTTACCCTGCCACCATTGTACTAGCAATCCCAGACTCTCAAGACTCAATGGCTTTTGGTCTTACCCCAACTTTTACCTACCTTCCACATGATTTTTATAGTACACTGTTTTAAAGGCCCATGCAGTTTAAAATTTGCCAATTTCTTTCCTTTCCCAATGGGCAAAGTCCAAATCCTTCATGATGCCTGTGCAGGCCTCTATGGATCTGTTCCCTAATACTCTGCCTGCTATTCACACGCAGAGCTCTGCCAGGATTGAACCCGGCAGTTCACAGACAGAACACCCTTCTTTGAATCCAGATCAATTTCTTTTGTAATGCGGAGACTGTGCACTCATCTTTTCTGGTAATTTGCCCCTTTTCGTCACATTTTCCAGGACTTCTGTGTATTTAGGACAGAGTCTGCTGGTCAGTAGGTCCCAAGTAGCCTTTTGCTGAATGACTCAGCAGTGAGTTTAGTTTCATCTGTTTCATTTCTTAGATAAACCTCATTCTATTTCCTTTCCATCATCCCTGCCAGTGCTGGAGTCTGCCTTCCGTCATCTGATGCCTGGACTATTTCAAGCAGCTTCTGAAGTTGCCCATTTTTTGTCTTCCTCAACTCCATCTGTCAGAGAGTTGCCAGAGTTAGAATCTGGTCATTACTTCCCTGCCTTAAAACACAGTGGCTCATAATTCCTTGGTTCCTTTGTAACCATATGGATGGTATATTCCAACAACATGAAACTTGTTACAGCTTCCAACTGAATTATGCTGCTTCTTGTCTTTATTAACTGATGCTTCTGCCTGGATCTCTCGCTACTTCTCAGCTGGATCCATCACTACCTCATTTCTTTCTCTATGCGACTTCATCTCTTCTAGCACTAAGAATTCAATAAATAATTATTCTTTTTCTGACACATTCTTCATCTTCCTCCCTGTCTGACTGTGGCAAAGATCTTCTGGAATGAACAGTATTCAATTTACAACTAGGCTGTACTGATCCTAAAATTTCTCATTGAAGTGACTTGGTTTTTCTCCTTCAATCTCTTGAGAGAAGGATAGGAGCTGGGAATTTTCTCAAAGAATCCTAAACACATGGCATCATAATCAGGAAGTGGACAACCTTAAATAATTATTCGAAAGAAAAAACTTTTTAATTTGTTCTATGGGCTATCTAAAATCTTGAGGTAATTATATAAGCAAAATAGCAGCAGAATTTGTGGTTTTGTGAGCCTGAAGACTAACTGTGGTGTTCAAATAATCTTTTGTCTTTTATTTTTATTAGGAAGTGTATAATCAAGAGATAGGTCCTCCTGAGAAAAGCCAGCGTTTTACAGAGAGATGAATAATGAAATTACAACTGCATACAAAGCCTGAGAGGTTTCTAAGCAATATTTCAGTGATGGTCCTGACATTCAAGGAAATCGATTCATAGTGAGATGGAGAAGGGGAGAAAATGATGGGGAAAAACTTACATAAAATAAAATGAAGTTTGAAAGTGTGAAAAGTCAAGAAAGAACATGACTGACATCAGCTCCAAGGTTAAATTAAAAAGTGAAAATACTGCAAGACAAGTGGACTGACATTTTTCCATGTAAAGATACTTCATGATTTTTTAAATTCAAACTTCAACATGTGATGTTTGAAAAAAGAAAAACAAGTGGGTTGGGTGTGATGGGCAATGTTTTAAGTCTACCACTTAGGAGGTAGAGGCAGGAAGATTTCTATGAGTTTGAGGCCAACCTTGTCTACATAGTAAATTCTAGGACAGCCAGAGAGAGAGAGATACCCTATCTTGGAAAAACAAACACAAAGCAAGATACAAGTGTACCTTCTAGAGAGCAGTACAACACAAACATATATACATGCATGCATACATACCCATATGTATATATTCCCATTGACAGACTAAAATGAGACTTTAAACATAACAGGTACTTAGATATGTGAGTGCTTACATGCGAAGTGTCTGTGCATTCATCTATATCCATGGAAACATTCATAAGTAGATGGAAGAAATGGTTTTAGAGTCTGGTATTACATGGAAAAAACAGGAAAAAATGAAATGTGAAGTAATATAAGTAGTGACTGTGCAACTTAACTATACATTATTTTAAGAAAATTACACGCTGTAGTTATCCTAACCATCAAAACTCTTTGTAAGTAGACAAATGATGGTAGCAAAATACAGGGCTCCAATGTTTAAAAGAAAATGATATTCAGTGAGAACATCTTGGCTAAATTCATGCAGTAATTAGTGACTGAAAGGTTATCCAATGGTTTCTTGGAACTGGACTTTTAAATATAGCTCAATTCTCCAATCACCTGGTGAAATCAGTGTTCAGAGAAGAAATGCCTGCCCCAGGTATAATGGGATTGCGATGGTGAGAGCAGCAGGACTGAGAACAGGAGATTCCTGACCCTGCCACACAGTAGGGGTCCTATATTTTGATCCTCACCAAAATATGTAGCTTATAAAATGTACTTTAATGTATAAGATCTCCCTTTTGAATTTATGAAATTTGAGAAAAGTAGAAAAAATAAATAAATTTCATTGTTTAAATATTAAAATTAAGCACCACACATTCTAGCCTAGTAATGATATGGATACGGGAAGATGGACTCTGTGTAGAAATGGATAAATGTGGGTTCAGGTTCAAGTGTACGTTTCCAGGCCCTTAACTCTACAAAAGCAGCATCATTTCTTCAAGCTTCATTGTCGCCTTCCACAAAGACAAATATAACTCAAGGGGTTGTTTTGAAAGACTAGTGGGGAGCTATGAATAGCACAGTAAGTGGTATGAATGGCATGGTTGGTACTCAAATGTTCATATGTGACATGTTATGCTAGTTTCTAAAATAATATCAAACAGCTTTTATAAAATAGCCAGAGAATAGTTAAGAATCAGGACTAAGTGAGACAAGGAACGCAAGCAATCACAATCAGAGAAGTCCACACCTCAGGGCAATCCTACATCTGATTTTATTTTTATGGCATGACATTGTATGCTGAAACTGTGTTATAAGACAGTGTGTTCATTGTCTTCTTACCTTTAAACAGATCTTATGCTTCCAGAAAGCCAACTTTTTTCCATATCAGAAAAATAATAAAAATATCTCATCAATACCAAGATTCTACAGGCAAAATTAAATCTGAGGGGAGGAGGGCATGGTTTGGCAGGGGAAGTGCTTGCTGTGCAAGCACAAGGACTTATGGGAGCATGGACCTTTATCCCCAGCATTAGAGAAGTGGAGGCAAGAAAATCCTGGGGGTTCACTGGTCACTCAAGTCCTATCTGAAATTGTAAGTGAAGAGTGATAAGGAAGACAAGTAAGGTGACTTCTGGCCTCTACAGGTGGTCAAACAGGCAAGCACACATGAACATATACATGCACACATGCAATTCATGCACATGAATGCACATGCACACACGTACACACACAAAAACACACACAATAAACACACATGTTGTGTTCTGGATGATATCTCTGAGCGCCAGGTGCTTGGTTATGAATGTCAATGTTGAACAAGAGGTTAGTCCCAGTCTACTGAGAGACAGGGAATATTGTTTCTGTCTCTCCTTTACCATTCTTTCCTGATTTCATAACCCTCACCTAATACACATTTCACCACAGTTGAAGAAGAGGACATCTAGTTGAAAGAAGTCATAGCAGTGACCAAACATCCCTTAATGAGCAAGATGCAAATCCTCACTTACAACAAAGACTTTTCTGATCCTTATTATCAGTAGCATCAAGATTAAGAAACCTTCAAATGGGAATCAAATTTTTGTAGTCTCTCCAAACTTATAATATCTCCAGTTAATATTTTCTAACCTTTTTACTTTATATAATTCAGTCAAAAAATCTATTATATTGCACTTTTCTGCTACAGGAGTATGAGAAAACACAAGCCTCTTCTTGGCTTTCTTGGACAGATGTGTCCTAGAATTTTTATGTAAAGTGTTTATAGTTATTGGCCAGCTTATTAAAAGCTCCTTTGGTATGCACAAGAACTCATTATCTTAGCATTATGATAAGGGCAAGAGCACAATACTTTAATAATCTCATTTCCCTTAAACTCTCAATTGTCTCTCCATTCCTCAACTGTAGCAAATTGTATGTGTGCATGAATTTATGGGTGTGCATAAACTTAGTTACAAAACTAGGAAGAGTATCATGAGAAAGAAAGAAGAGATATTAAGGGAAGGAGAAAAAAGGACAGGATAGTGGGCCTGAGAGCAGAAGCGAATATTATATGGGATTGGGAAAGGAAAGGAACCAGCAAGAAAAAAGAGGGCATAGGGAAAGGTGGCATTATGAAGTATATGTATGAAAGTGCTGCATTCGAACACACAACATTTTATGCTTCAATTTAAATTAATTGAAGCAAGTTTCTAGGATCCTAGCTTTTCCAATCATTCTGGACCTTCTTTTGTGATGTTTCTGAGCCCTAGGTATCAGGGCTGCATTTCAAATATATCAGCTGGTATTGGGGACCTCAATATCACCTGCTCTTTGCATTTTGACAATTTGTGGACCTCTGTAATGGTTTCCACCTGCTGCAAAAGGAAGCTTCTTTGATGAGGGTTTGAATATAATACTGATCTGTGGATAAGAGGATAAGTATTTAGAACACAGTTAGAAATCATATTAGTTTAGGAAAATAAAAGTGATAGAACTCCTGAGGTAAGATAGTATCTTTCAAACATGATAGGGAAGCTAAATCTCAACCATACTTTTGCTTAAACAAGACCCGCATGATGAAAACACTAGTCCAGATTCCAAGAGGATTAGGGGAAGTTTCACAAGTTCCTACCCCTAGAAGAAGATTAACAGATAATCATTGTTGCTTGATGTAAGAAGTCCTTTTGTATATATGTTGTTTTATTGGCTAATGAATAAAGAAACTGGCTTGTCCTGATAGGGTAGAACAGAACTAGGCAGGGAAAACTAAACTGGATTCTGGGAGAAAGGGGGCGGAGTCAGGGAAAAGCCATGGAGCCACCATCAGAGACAGACATGCTAAAACTTTACCTGGTAAGCCACAGCCACGTGGCAATACACAGATTACTAGAAATGGGTTAAATTAAGATATAAGTGTTATTCAATAAGAAGCTAGAGCTAATGGACCAAGCAGTGTTTTTAATTATATAGTTTCTATGTGATTATTTCAGGTCTGGGCTGAAACAAACAAACAGCGTCCCTACAGTAGTTGCTGACAGAGACCATCGGTTCTCTCAAGGTAAAGTCCTCTGAAAGGCCATCCAGTCCCAGTCGGTCAGCACCAGCACATGAAAATACTAACAATACTAAATGGATTGAGTAGAACGCGTATGTCTATGTGTGTGTATATATAACAATTACTAAAGGTCATAATTTGAGATGGAGTTGAGGGGATTTGAGAGCAGTTGAAGGAGAGAGATGTGAAATGATGTAAGTGTAGTACTCATTTTAAAATAAAATTTTAAAAATTAAAATAATTAAGAACTCTTAATAGATGATAACACAGGCTCACAAATAGAATGCCCAGTCTCAGGAATGGCTATGTCTTTTGGAGTTGTTGTTCAGTCAGGCCCCATAACCTCCCGCCCCCCAAAATTTACAGGCTATTATTTATTGTGCTTAGTTTCTTTCAGGAATTTGATGGTAAGACCCCGTTTCTGAAGACACCACATAGGACAAGTCATTGAACATGGAGAAATCAGCCTGTTTCTAACCTGGAAGCTTCACCCTGATGGGTCAGCTTTCATAGTATGGAAAGGTGCAATGCATACTATCATAAAAGAGAAGGAATGATCAGTGTTATTCAGCTGTGAACCTTGTGAGCTACAGGAATATCTAGCCTGGGAACACATGCCCAAAATTGTAATAGTGGCATATATGTCACAGGAATAATCAGCCACTTTCTAGCTGAATTTAAGTCCCACTCAAAAAAGATAAAACCCAAATTTGATGTTTTCATATACACAACTATGATTAGACAGGTGTTAGGCTCTCCAGGCACAAACACTACTATTATCCTGCTAAACTGGCACAGCATTAAAATGATCCCTAATAATTTATCATTATAACCATAGATTAATATATCTCTTAACACTCATTACAGAAGTTTTTTATCCTTTAGAGTATACTACACTGTGATGGTTTCTTGCTGCTGTGACTTTTATCATTTCTTTTGTATCCTGAATTCTGAACTTCAGGACCAAACCTACATTTTACTATGGCAGTCCCAGCTCCTAGTAGGAGATTTGCCTTTAGGTAAATGTCCAAATATTTACTCAAGTTAATCACAAACCAGGAATAATCTTGATTTTTTAAAAATATTTATTTATTATATATACAATATTCTGTCTACATGTATGTCTGCAGGCCAGAAGAGGGCATCAGACC
>LOEQ01014318.1:3854-18386 GCA_001685075.1 Bramus lutescens | reverse complement strand
AGAGAGAGAGAGAGAGAGAGAGAGAGAGAGAGCACGCACTTTGGTTATCTTGTGAAGAATTGACTGGAAGAGAAAAAACTGGCCTTGGGGGTTAGAAAATTGTTACCATGATTACATGAGAGGCCATGATATCCTAGGCTGGCCTGGGATAATGGAAATTGGTGGGCATGATCTGAGACGTGTTTTAGAAGATGACAGGGCAACTCGACACACGAAGACAGTAAGCACTGTGTACCCAGGGCCTGCTGTGTTGTTCTCTTTATGCTGTTGATGCTTCCAGCAATGAAAAGAACAGATAGAATAGTAATTATTGAAGGTCTGAGACAGTGGAATTTGATCATGTGACAGTATTATCAAGGGCCAAAGGGAATTATTAAATTATAGATTTTTTTGTTAATTTTCATAACTGGTTAGTGGATTTCAGTCTCCTGACTATAAACATGGCTTACTGGACTTGAGATCATTTGAGCAAAAACTGAATTTCTCATTACTCATTTTCACGTATAAATTCTTGGGGGAATCTCATGAAGATAAGAGAATGAAACAAAAACTCATTTCCAAAAAATGTCAGTTATGATAACTTTATACTAATACTCTAATGGCAAACTTTCTTTGAGAATGTTTCTAAGGTACATTTTGAGAGAAAGGGATAATTTGATTCAAGGAAAAAATTCATTTTTCTTAATATCAACAAGAAAGGGGTAAATCTATGTGTATCTGAATGTGTAAGTTTTCCCAGAGTTAAACTATTCAAAAAGAATCAACTCCCCATTCATACAGTGAGGCTGATTGCCAATATCACTCTACATCTGTGTTCCGGCATAAAGACTGAAATGGTAATGAAAAGTAGAGTCGGGGGACACAGCATTTGCAGCAGAAATGTACTACCCTTGCACGACTGAAGGAACTCTAAATCTGCGTTGAGACAGGACATTCTTTGGACTCTTAAGAAATTGCAGGCTTCATTTTTGTGGGCAGAAATGTTTGGATAGCTAGATAAGGAGATTATACAATTCCCTTTTAGGGATATTTACTCCGCATTGCTTTTATTGTCTAGCTCTAATGGAAGACAAATACAACGGAAGATAGGGAGGAAAGTGACAGCTGTGGGCCTGGTTCTTCAAAGTCGGGGCACCAAAGACACAGGGGTCCGCAGCTCTTTGCCTTCTCACAGTTTCTAGATTGTGTAGAGCAGCAGCTGGAGGGGTCCCCTGTGATGGAGGATGTCAGCCTCTGCCCACCCAACAGTCTGCACACTCCTTGTCAAAATCGCTTACTTAGCTCGAATGTGGGTATTTTTATTTTAAACATCCAAATAAATACCAAACACCAACTTACATAGCTTAAATGTCTTCGACTTTATAGATGTATTTTCCCATGTATAGAAAGTAACTTACATTATAACTTACAATATTAGCTTGACTATTTCCAAATTCTGGCATTATCCAAGGATTTATGATTTAGGAAATAAAATAAGTGTTATTAATAAACTGTAATGGCCAGTGCTATTTCAAATTTATTAAAAATACCTTTTAACTACAAACCCACTCCTACTATTTGCTGTTTGCAAAAGCAAATTCTGGAAAGTCCACATTCCTTATATTACCCTTTTCCCAGGAGAAAAAAAAACCTTGAGTGTGCCCTATTTTATAAATTTAAAATGTATATAAAACAGTCAAGACTTTTGAAAGCAGGTCAGAAATGGTTTTTAGTGTAACTTTGCATTTATGGAAAAATGATTTGAAACATCTTGCAGTGTCTCACTTTGAAAGATCTCTGTTGACCCCTACTTCCTTTGTGTTCTTACTGAGACCCTGTGCCTCCCTGGGTAGGGTGCATTTCTGTCCTGGGAGGGCACGAAAGAAAAATTGCTCAGGAGAACTCTTTTAGTGCCTACTGCAGTTTGCCTAATGCCTTTAAAGTTGGGCAGGACTATGCAAATAGCCCCATGGACAGTTTATGCTTCCTGTTTATACTTCACATTTGGTAAATTATCATTCAACATTCTACTGAAGGGTCATTAGAATTTCCTCTAAGGCAAAAACCCTGTAAGTTCTTCACGAGTCTTATAGAGGAGAAATAGATGTTTTTTAATACAAGATATTTTTTGTGAGTCTAGATTGTTTACATATAAGCTATTTAACTTTGTTCATATTTTCATGTCATAGTTTTGCCTATGACTCATGTTTATTTTTCTCTCTTAAAGAAAGTATGCTGTCAGATTTATTATTAATTCCATAAAATTCAGAAAATTTGGAAACTGTAGGTCCCTTAAGGGTTAAATCTTTCATTTTAAAAATGGACTTCCCCAGGTGAAAAACAGTTTGCTTGAGATGTTTAATTATTTTAACCATTACAAAATGGTTTGGGGTAGCCTCAGGTTACAATGTTAAAGCTTGATTAAAATATAAGAAAAAGTTAAATTTTAAATATTGAAAAGTAAAATACTTTTAGTAAATCTGGTCAAAGTGGAACAATTTTCAAAATTTACCCATCTCCCTGCATTTTACCCTTAGGTATATGAAATGTTCATATACAAATCAGCTCTGGTCACTTCTCCAGTTCCCATTAGTACACAGGGTTTGATATTTCCTCAGAAGTTAGGATACACCATGCAGGCCTATCAACAACTCCCTTTGCCCCTTTGAAAATACCAGCTTCCCTGAAAAATCTCGAGTGTGAAAGTTTTTACATGAATAGAAGCCTAGATCACAAGCGAATATACCAGCCCTTGTATTTCATCCCTGTGACTGCAGTGCAAACTGTTTCTAAGTTAACATGATGACTACTGTGCATATCATGGCACCTGGAAATGTTGATGATTTAATATTCTTATCAAGAGAAACAGCTGAATATGTGAAAAATCTCTTGGAAATATTTTAAGGTATGTTTTTACACAGTCCAAACTGGCAGTTTCTTAACTTGAAATATTTGATCCTCCATGCAGAATATATTGTTACTCTTTTTTATATTCTCTCTCTCTTAGAGAGAGAGAGAGAGAGAGAGAGAGAGAGAGAGAGAGTGTATGTCTCCTGACTTTATCTCTCATCCCCCCACCCCATTTAAAAGTAACAGCATATAAAGCAATTATTTTTAGATGAGAACTGGCAGAATAATTTATTCTCTGACAAACATCAAGCTGAAGTTAAATGGTCTTGTTGAATTGATTTGTATATCAATCTGGGGAGGCAGCAAAGAAGTGTACAGTAAATGCCGAGGGTGTGGCAGCAGGAAAAGAGGACTATGTAAAACACAGGAGCATTTTCAGAAATGGGTTTTATTATGTTTCATAGGCACCACTCACTTTACTTTGGGTGGGTTTTAATATGCGAATCAAAATTAAAAGGTTACATACGAGTTTTTTAATAAGCCAACAGTTTAAAACCCCAAGCCCCCAGACCCCTCATTGTGGTTGTAGCTCTTGGTGTAGATGCTAAGGTGTGAGGGCTGCTCTCTTTCAATGGCTGGTTGTCATTCAGGCTGGGTTGTCATGTGACTGCCTGTCTGTGCCTGCTGTACAGGTGAGCGGATGTTCTGCACAGCAAGTGTAGACAGGCAGACACATGACAACTCTGTCCAGCCAGGCCCTTGGGTCCTTCAGGTTTCCTTTGCTCATGGACAGATACAATCAGCCTGTTTTCCAGATTTGGGTGAATTTGGGGGGTAGGGGGAAAGGAGAAAAACACACAATAGAATTAAACATTAAAACATTATGGAACTAAAAAGCAGTTAGACATTTGATTTTATTCAGAAAGTATACTCATACAATTGATCCAATGCACTAACAGGGATGATTGTCCAAGACAGAAAACTCACGTGGTTTTAAGGGAAAAAGTTAACAGAAGTTTTGTTTGTTTGTTTTTAAATTTTTTTAAAAATCCGATTCCTATTGTTACTGGCCCTCATGCAGTCAGAGCACAGAGTAACTGAACCAAATGTTCGTCCTCTTCACAAACTCTGCCTGTCTTAGGAGTGCAGTTAGATAATACTGTACTTACACCCGTTTCTCCTAGCACATAGGTACCATAACCTTGCCCATGAAAAAGAGCATGGTCATCTACATGGCAACAGCAGCCACATCCAAATAATTAATGAGTCTAACGTGTCTGGCAACCCAGCCAGCAGGCTTTAGAGATAAATATATATCTCCAACAATAGGAATTTATTTTAAAATTTTATTTTCCTTTCGAGGTAGCCATATGAAAATCAAGCAGAAGACAGTTATGAGCTTGCCTTCTTCTTGATTAACTAGCAGAGCCATGCAATGAATCAAAGACATAATCTAGAATGTTATTACTCACAGTATACAGAATGTGTTTTTAACATTGTTTAAAAAAAAAAAAGGAAAGTTCGCCTCATATCCAGAATGAAAATGTGAATCAGTGGTGTTAACATAAAACGGAAACTGCAATCCTGCTGGGTCAGAGTGCTGGCTGTTTTAATATGCTTTGTCAGTTTGCATATGGAGAGATATTTAACAACTTCTCTGTCACCTTAAACACAAGATAGCCAAAGAGTCAAAAGTCTAAAAAGTGAAAATTCATTAGAATTAAAGTTAAACAAAACATTATTATCCAAGGAATGTACATCATATCTTAACTTTAAAGGAAACAAAACTTTATCATTTACCTTCAGTTAGAAATTCTAAGACAGAAATAGCAAATAGAAGTGTTATGGACAGTAAAATACTCTTTAGAGAATGGGAAATAAAAACAATTTACCACAATTCTGAGATTGTTTTTCAGTACCTAGAGATGATATCTTTTTAACAGAGAGTTGATGAGTACAATTGTATCTGGACTTATTTAATTTCAAGAAAATAAACGTGCGCTTCTGTCCAACACTTCAGAGCAGAAGTGCTTGGCTGCTATTAATTACCAAGTCCAGTATGTAAAAAGGGAAGACCTTGAAATGCTATTTGGTCTGTTGTTTCATTCAGAGCCACAGAAAATCATTACAGAGTGATTCACTTTTAAAGAATATACCGTAGCAATTACAATTATTATAATTCTGCATCACTTTCCCCTCTCCCATAAGTGATTTGATTCAGTTTACTCTGCCCAATTAAAGGAATGATGCATACAACCTGGGAAAATAAGAAGAAATGTGAGTTCATATGACATCCTTTAATAGGAAGCGGTTTCATTTATACCATGTTATCCAAAATGTTCGAGCGTGAAACAGTATTACAGCTCTTCTGCAGAGAAAAATAAATCAAAGTGGGGAGAGAATGATTATTTTATTCATGAGATTTGGGGACAATTTATTTTTTTGATAGATTAAAAAAACATGGTTGTAGTAAGTATGGGCATAAGTATAATTTATAGCTCTGTTGAACCTTCTCCAAGCTTGGTAAAAATATTAAAGACAGAAGAATCTACAAGACTCGCCCCCACACCCAGCCTCCCAAGCCGTACTTACTTGATTATCACTTAAAGTCTTAGCCTAAAGTATGGAAACACTCTTATGTAATTGTCATAGCACGTGGTGCTTAAGTTGTTGATGATGCCGGGTCTCCAGACAAAGATGTAAGAAAAGAACTATCTTTGGAATCTCGAGCAGTGCACTTAAACCACAGCAACTCTAGGATACTGACTAGCATGACAAGTCAGAAGAGCCAAAGTAAAGATTTAACTATTTTCCTTAATTTATTTCATTATCTCTATTTAGTACAACCGATAAAAAAAATCTCAATAAAAAACCCTTTGAAAAGAAGGTAAATATTTACATCCATGTAATCTTCAGGACACTGAAGTAAGCAGAGATCTGGGATCTGAGGCAGGGTGTCCTGCCTCAGGCTAGAGCCTGGCCTCCCACTTATTTTAAGCTGGGATCTCTATGTGTTGGTCTAATAGCTGTTATTTGGACATCATGGTAATGGGTGGGCTATTATCTGGAGATAAAAGAAAAGTTGATTTTAAAGAGTGGTTCCCTTAGAGAGTCACTGGGAACTCCAACTTTCTTTTAGCGACCATGAACATTTGTGGACGGGTGATTTTTTTAAACTTTTTAAACAAACCGTAGTTTCTTTTTATTTCTCATATCAGCGTAAGTCTCCAACCAAGAGAAAAACAAAACCAAAAAGTCTTTCATGCCTAAGTACCTTTTATGCTTAAGCTTTCTTTAACCCATAGAGTAAATTACTTGGGTGGTCCACAGGCAAAAGGTGGGGGAGATAGTGTAATTTGGTCATTTAAAAACATAAACATATTCTCCAAGCCAAAGGCTCACTGGCAAGCAGGAAGGCGCTTAAGCCTATTAACTAACTGTAGGAGAGTGAGCAATGGGAGACTTTGTCCCAGGACAAACAAACTTTCTTTGATTTTGAGATCTATTGCTTTAAAAAATATATATGTTTTGAGAATTTAAGTAGGAGGTGAAGTGATGGTGATGAGGCTCAGAATTCCCTTTCTCTTAGATGGTTGAAAAAATGCCTTGATTCAGTACCCAGACTAGCTTGTCAGTCATTCACTCTTTGAACACGTACAATGCTTCGTTCTTCATATTTAGACTTACCATAACGTCCAGTGGAAGATGTTCACTGTTGGCTACTTTCTTCTGCACTAAATCCCACGGTCCTTAAAATATTTATGTATGTCTTTTGGAAGTAATATCAGAATAAAATTATACATTATTCTAATTACTTTGGAAACACATGGCAGCTTTATGATGATGTGTAAGTGCTGTTGTAGGCACCAGCATGCAGACTTAGCACCCTGCCTTCATTCAGCAGAGGGTTATCAAATAGAATTTTCCTTTTAATTTTTTATTTAACTCATATAATTTAAAATTAAGTACTATTACCCTCATTTACTTAAAATTTGCCTTGAAAATGGCTTGTTATGATGCCACCAAGTACAGGCAAGGACTCCTGGGTTTGCAAAGAAATTCTTATCTTTACTGTTGAACTGACTACAGAGTCATCCATGAGCCCTTTCTATCTTCAGACTAAAAAGTGTCCCCTGGGAGAAAGTAGGTAAGCGACCTGTAGAGAAAAGTTAGTCCCTTTGAAGCAAAAAAGAAAAAAGAAAAAAAGGCATTTAATATGAAGAGAAATTTTAAATTAAATATACATTAAATGAAAGTGAGTCAGGCAATTCATCCTTTCTAGAGTAAAATACACTCTTAAAATTAGAGAAATCTTAACTATGGCCCAAATCCTTGTTGTCTGCCCTCTTTAGCTAGGAAAGCATGTTTCCCGAAACAATTAAACTTTCACAAATCAACTAATAGTGTTTTCAGTTTTCTATGTAAAAAAAAAAAGTGAGAGCATTTTAAAATTTCAACTCCTCTGTTGAAAATAATTAAGATGGAATTCTTTGAGTCTCAGTAAAAAAATGAAACAATTCCTTTTTCTGTTTTACATTAGTGAAAAACAGCGAAATTTCCTCTGCCATTTATCTAAGTTAATTATCATGATACATCAGAAACCTTTCTGTCAAATACACTGGTTTTGGGATGATCTGAAGGGTGATTTTAAAGGAACCTCAGAGGTACAACAATAATGAAATGTTTTGCTAAAGAGAACGTGTGTTCATCTTTGGATTACTGTAGAATTTAGGCAAGGATTCAGACTTAAAGGATGAAAGAGACGAGATTCACTTTTTCACCAAAGTGCAGAGAGCCGGAGATGCTTTCATTCCTTAGAATGTGGACTGACATTTTCTAAGGGTAGGAGTAAATGAACAGTGAGAGTTTATGGCTAAGGCTGCAACATTTTTTTCCAGAAGTTTCTTTCAGGGAAGCACCTCTGACGTTCAACACAAATCCCCCAGCTCACTTAGCAACCCAGGCTCCTCTACTATTTTCTCTTTCATTCAGCTCAAGGCAGTTTTCTTGCCTCCCACCCCCCGCACACCCCCNCCATACCACCCCCTCCTTCACCTCCAGGACAGCTGGAAACTGACCAAAGAAAACTTTTGCCTCCGTTTACAAATTCCTGTTTTATCAGTGTCTTCCTCGACAAAGTGTCTTATCATTTTAAAGGCCAGGGCAGTGAGAGCCTTGTAAAATACGGGCCAGAGTGCTCGGCTGACCAGCAAGTATCAACCAGTCTTAAAGAACAATTTCAGTGCGGCTAGTTAACCGTCTAAAGATAGAACGCTATTCCCTGGCCTCATGAGTTGCTGACTCAGGGAGTTGTGGGTTGGCACTCATCTCTGGCTAAGTCCCTCTGTATTGTCTGGTGGCAAAAACTTTGCTGCCTCTTCTTTTATTGTTAGGCACTATTTTTTTTGGTGTTTCTATTATATAAATAAATACTTAGGAAAGCTCCCTATTCATATAAGGTTTTGAAAATTACAGGGGTCCCCCTACCCCACCCCCACTTTAGGGCAAAATGCACTCATTTCTGGCATGTTAGAGGTTGCTGGAATAGCGCTCATTCATACCCAAATTTAAGTTTCTGAATTATCAGTTTCCAACCATTCAAAACTAAGTCGTCTTCAGTTATTGTTAGTTGTCTGGAACGGGGTATTTTTTTCCTCTTTCATTTTGAAGTGGAAGACCTTTAAATTTAAGGAAGCACTTGAATGAACAATCAGTATTTAGACTTAAAAAACATACAAAAAGTTACTATTTATCACACAATGTTGCTCTTATGAAAGTTAAATTTTTGGGTCTGCATCACACATGCAGCCCAGTGTCTCCTGCATGTTCACAGAGATGATGGGATCCCTACCTAGTCCCCCAAATCACAGACCAGGTGAGCGGTCCCCGAGGCCTTACCCGCCGGTCTTCCCTCCAGCAGTCCTTTCCCCTGGCAGAGTCCCTGAGGGCTTCTTGGTTCCTAGTTTGCAAAACCTGTGAAGAGAAACACTGGGTATGAGATTCGACAAAGGAGCACCCAGCCGTCCTCTCCTTGGAATCAGCACATTTTGTCCCCAGCTGTCCATGGCGTTGCTGGCCCTTGCCCAGTCTAACCAATGTGCAGACTACTGTACAACGGCATTGTCCTGAACAGGTAGTCTGAACACTGGGGCGACGGAGCAGGATCTCCAGAAGCTTCCATTGCTGAATGAAAAATCCTGTCCCGGGGTTGGGGAGAGCCTGTCTTCCTGCACCAGGGCTCATTCGGCTTCCCCCCTGAATTCTGTCTGCTGCATTGACTGAGACACACTCAAGGGCTGTGATTTCCAGTCTTGACGTGGCACATTTGCAGCAGACTAGGGAACTGGCAATGAATTTAGGACCAGGAAAAGGGGGAGGGCTGGGCTGGAGAGTCCATATATGGGATGATGTCACCCTGGGGAGGTTTGGGTATGCGCTGTGCCGCTGGAGAGACCGCTAGAATCGCCTGCTCTCAGACATGGGGCTGTGCATAAAATGGTACCAGATGTTTTCGTGTAATGTTAAGCAGTCATTTCATCTTCAGGCCAGATTTTTTTCCTCAGTTGGGCAGGAAGTGGGCCCCAGTATGGAAAAGCTGTAAAAAAAAAAAAAATCAAGATGTACAGTTCTGCTGTGGCCAACCGAAAGTGAGTTCAGAGTAGAAGTATTTGCTGTCTGATGCAGGCTGGAGAAATCATTTGAAGAAAGATAGAGAGGAGATAAAACAGTAAACAGAAGTTGAACACTCTGAGGCAGGCAAATTTAGAGGCTTTTTTTTTGTAACTTTTCTGTGATAGCGTTTTCTTGTGTTTCATTCCTCAGTAAGGTCAGATAAGTTGGGGGTCTCCCCCCCTTCTTTTCCTCCTCCTCCTCCTCTGCTGGATCTGTCAGCAGCTTGCAGGCTGCTCTAGACTTGAGCAGTAATTACAGCGACTTCCTGAAAGTGAAGCCCCCATGAAAAGTCTGGAGAAACGCTCTTTGTCATGGCCCTCCATGAATAATTAGTTGCACATGTGGCCTTCCTAGTCTCCCTCAGCTATTTTGGCTGGCTCTGTGCGTGCCGTTCTATAGCTTTACCTAAGGAAACATTAAACTTTAGATTTCAAGCACCCACAGCTCTGTTCTAAAAACAGTTCCCCCTGGTAGAGCCACGCCGTAATAGACAGCATCATTTTAGCTGGCTGGTTCCTCCTGATTCTGTCCTAAGACTTTTGTTTTGTTTACATGGTATTCTGATGACGACTTTTATCTCTGGTTTAGTAAACCTGCTGAAATTGGCCAAGCAAAGCCAGGCCAGGTTGCTAGCTCTCAGCACACTGGCATCGAGGGCTCCTTCCCAGTTGCCAGCTGCTTCCAGTTATGCATGCTGTTGGCTGTTGTGAATAGGAGCTCCTCTAACTTTCTTTCCGTAGGACTCTGATTGCTTTTGCCTCAAACAAGAGCTGTATCCGTTGGCTTTGTGGCGATCACAATGTGGAACATTTTCTAAATTTTAATTTCACCAACTGGACGCTGAAAGGTGTTATTGTAAGAATTAGAGCCGAAACAAGTCATTCGTACCTGCCCTCTGGGATACAGTGTAGAAGTAGAAAGCTGTATTGGGCTGACTGTTTCAAAATGCTTTAAGTGACAACTGCCATAATGTATTCATTTTTTTCATAACATGGTTTTGAGATTTTTGAACATACCACTAAGGGTTCAAAAGCGGTTACAAGCCCTGGTTGCCTTGTAAAGATGAAGTAAGAGTGTACTATCTAGAAGCTTATGATGGAGCAAAGATATTTACACCAGGTGTGTAAATTTCCCGGAAATGATGGGAATGTGACTTAGCATGATATAATGGTCTGATTACAGGAGGCTGCTCTGTCCTTCCCAATGTGTCCGTAGCACTAAGTCCTACAGTAGGCAAGAGCTGGTGAGCAGGGGTCTGCTGGGAACCCATCATTCTGGTTTAAACCTGTTTCTGCTGCACATAGCAAAGGTCTTCTGCTCACTTATATTTCTGTCAAACGAGCACGACTTGGGCATTCTCTGTGAGGGCAAATGAAAAGTGCTTCTGACCAGACTGCTCCATGACCTCCCCTTGGTTCACACAGCTAGACCCTCTCAATGGCTCTACCTACACAAATTAAAGCTTTTACAATAGTTCCATGCAGGGGCTTACATTTGGGCTGTACTTGAGGCTTTTGAAAGCCTCATAAATGATTGTCTCCAGAAACTCTTGCAAACATGTCCCCCATCTCCCCTAGCTTCCAGCCGGCCAGTTGTTTTCGCATTGCTCTTGCTGTAGATGGCCGAGGTGAGTGTTTGCTCTCACCTGCTGTGTGATTGCCCAGCATGATGGACTAGGCATAGAAAGGGGAGAAACTCGGTGTGTTCGCAGTGTTAATATCGGCAATCTCCTTCCATCAGAGAAGGTTGTCATGCTGTTGTAGAAAGTCTTTCGCCTTGCTTTGGGATTGACTCAAAGATTTTTCTGTGCCTGTAAAATTACCAGTAGAATACCCAAGAGACATGGGGCCTCAGGTGGCAAAGCAAGCCATTTATATTGGCCTTCTGCAGGACATCTTAGCATCAGTCCTTCAACTTGCTTGTTTCAAAAGCCATGTATCAGAGTGACTGGCTACCTCATTAGGTCACTTTGAAGGACTATGAAATTTATGCTATTAAAAATTTTGTAGAAACACTACTTCAGTTGTCATTCTGACTTTAATAACTTTTGAAGTTCCTGTATTGGAAGTAGGACTGAGAGTTATGTCCGTGTACCTGCATTTGAAACAGAACAGAGGTACTTGTGTTTATAGTTGTGTGTGTTATCTGGATATGTATGCCTTAACTATGTATTGATATAGCTTAAATTATTGCATTAGAGAATCTGTATACAAGTTACCACAAGGGATTGAACCTACAGCCTCAAGTATGAGAGGTAAATGCTCTACCATTGCCCTACAGCTCCAACTCAATAACAGTTAGCTTTCGATATGGAAACAGAAGTTCATCATCCTCCTTCTCACCTCCTCACTCTGTCTGTCTTTCCAAGTTGATGGTGTGATTCCTCCCACTGTCTTTTCAGTAACCACCTTATAGCTTCTATACAGGTTACAAAATGCTTCCACATAACATGTATTAGTTCCTTATTACATCCTTAAAGTGTGTATATTACTATTCTATGATGATTCAATACAAACTCAGATAAGTAGATTATTTTGTGATCACAGGAAATACTAGAGCAGAACTCAATTTTTTTTCACTTCATACAAATAGTGTATCTCACTAGATTTTTAGAATGCTTATATCCCATGCTATTAAAAAGTCAGCCGTCTATTGCTATGTCCTAGATATTTACTGAACTATTTCCTATTTCATGTATTTCTCTCCCCCAAGATAGAATATAAGCTGAGTGAAGGTAGGGACAAAATTTTTATGCTTGGCTCAACCAGCACCATGCCAGGTGTTCATAAGCAAGCAAGATCTGCGGATTATTAACATGGTTTCTGATCAAATCTTTCCCATGATTAAATGCGAGAATTGAGGTAAATAGTGTGAGAAAGAGCATAGTACAATTTTAGTATTTGTGTATGAGTTTGTACTGTAGCTATGAACCACACGATCCTGTTCGTTTTGGAATACATATGAACATGGGAGCAACCATATTTCCTTGCTTATTTTTGGTCTTCTAATCTTCTTGTTGCCAGAACCACCCATCACCCATATAATCTTGAGTTAAAAGCATGATCGAACCAAGCTATGGTGTTTCCTTTTCAGTTTGTAGCTGAGATAAAAATCTACTTGACCTCAGTTCATTGGAAATTAGGGAAGATAGTCACACTTAGACTGCTTTATGTTGTGCAAATTAGCACTTTGCGGGGAGGGAGTCAGAGAGAGGCTCTACAGACCTCTAGTCTGTATCATTTCCGATTTTGTTAGGGGCCAAACGACATTTGCTGTGGCAAAGCTCTTTACTCTTCTTCCTTTGTGTGACTCCCAAATGACTGCCCACTCACTGTCCCCAACCACCCCAAGCAGGCCAAGAAGCTCGCAGCCTCTAAGAAAGTCCAGCATATTCAGAAGAGTTAAGCTTTTCCAGGAGTGACTGAGAAGTAAGAGAAATCAGAACAGCTATACATCATAAACTTAATGCAGCCAAATCTACAGTCTCTGGAAAGCTTACAAAAGGCGAAGACTGTGAGCTGATTTTAAAGCATGCAGTCATGAATGCATGTTTTGTTTAGCCTGTTTCTAGAATTTCCATTGCCGGGTCTGTTTATTTAGAAATCAACCCCTAACCAAAAGTAGTATATATTTTATGAACATTCTTTCCTCCAATCAATTGAGAGAGATACTGTTACATCTTTAAGCTCTGCTAACCACTGGCGTGCAGAGCAGCCATTTCTACCGCCCAGTAACACAATACATCCGGCAGGCAAACCTGCAAAGATGGGCTGGATGGAAACCAGTCACATGGAGGGAAATACTTCATTCAGAATGCCAATAAATTTGAAGCTCTGTCTTGAAAACCTGTTGCTGGCCTTCTCAGACAGATTTCAGATGAAAGGATACTAGGAATTCAATCTCCTGCCTGCTCCACACCTCCAGAACTAAGGAGTAGCATATGAAAGCTGTGTGCTATGGGGTCTGCATGAATCTCATGCTATACCCAAGCTTCCAGATGAGCACTGGTTTACTTGGACAAAAGAAATGTGGTGTCCTTGGGTCATGTATATTTTGAGAATATTGAACCCTGATATTTTTGATACCAGTATTTTGTTTGCCTAGGGCTACTCATGCATAATAACCTAAAGGTGAGAGATTCTTTTAATTAGTGTGTGCGTGTGTGTTGTGCACCTGAGTGTGAGGGTATGCACACCCCAGCCTTTTGCATGCAGAAGCCAAGGCAGAACTGTGGTTGTCTCTCTACATCATTGCCTTGAGACAGGATCTCCCACTGAACTGAAGGTTCCTCGTTTCTGTGAGGCTGACTGGCCAGTGAACTCTCAGGATACTCTTCCTATCTCTGCCCCCCAGTGCTGGGGTTCCAGACACAGCAGCCATACCTAGCATTTTGCAGGGATATTGAAAATTTGAACTCTGGTCTCTAGACTTGCATAGCAAGTGCTCTTACCCACTGAACCATCTCTCCAGTTTCCAGTGCGGAAAAAAAAATCCATATGCGTATCTTATAAACATTCAGAAGAACCCTTTCTCGTCAGGGGTAAAATTGTCTCTTAACAGGAACGAATGAGAGACATACTGGCTACAGGAAAAGAATGTGTGAATCCTGCTTCACCCAGGATCCCTGGAAGTGTCGTGATTCACTTTAGCAGGGCCACATCCTTAAGTAATGGAAAGTTCTACAAGTGTGTTTACCATTTGTGTAATATATGGTGTGTTGTCTTTAGGATTTATGACCTTCTAACATATGCAAAATGGGAAGCACAAACTGTATGCATTTCTAAAAGGATTTGAGCCAACATACATCCCGTTAGTTGTGTACACTATAGTTGCTTTACCTGACTTCTTAATTCTGTCCAATTTCCAGAGACTTTATTTAAATTTTCATGGTCATTTGCCCATATTAGAATCTTTTTATATATGCATTATAGTAATTTGCATAGCATTCCCCTTAAAAATTACTAGGTAGAGCCGGGCGGTGGTGCACACCTTTAATCCCAGCACTTGGGAGGCAGAGACAGGCAGATCTCT
>LOEQ01014317.1:7459-18387 GCA_001685075.1 Bramus lutescens | reverse complement strand
AAGCCTACCCTTAAAGAGAACCAATGACTTGAAAAGACACAGAGAAGCCTATAATAGTTCTTCATTGGGAAAAATAAGTGTTTTTATTTTGAAGGTTATTTAGTTGATTGAAAATTAAAATTAGTTCAAAACATTCTGTCACTGCCAAAATAATACTGCATCCAGCTTGAATCATGTAGGGGAAGAAACCAGTAAGAATTGCATTCCATCACGAGGCTTAGTGAGTTACAGCTGGAGGGACTAAAGTCTAAGAATTATAGCAATTTGACACTGACAGGGCAGTGGTGGGTTCTGCAACAAAACTGGTTATCCAGGAACAATGCAGGCAACAATAAAATTTTGGAAAAGAAAAGAATATAAACAGGTAAGGGAAAGTGTGTTAGATGTAATCTGGATGATTTCATGGAGCAAGGCTAATGTAACAGAAAAAAACCTCAGTCAGAACTTAGCCTAACATAAGGAAAATTTCCAATTAAAGTGAATTCTGCCCAACCCAAAAGAATAACAGCAGAACGTAAGGCCATTGCTGGTTCCTAGATTTCTTGATCTTCCCAGGGATCAGGGTGTTTTCAGAACTTTGTAAATATGGAAGCAAGATCAAGTCATTATGATTTAGGTTAGCAGTTTGAAGTCACATATCAGATATTTACATTACAATAGTAATTATTGTAATGTAAATATAGTAGCAAAATTACAGCTACCAAGTAGCAATGAATCATTACAACATGAGGAGCTATATTAAAGGGTCACAGCATTATGAAGGTTGAGAGACACTGACTTAGATTCTTTTATCAGACATCATCTCCATTCTAGAATAACAATTTCCACAATGCACTTCCTGGTCAGGTTGTCTTGTAAAGTCATTTAACATAACACAAACTTTTCTTTCATGTATCTTTACATCCCTGCCATAGTTTCTTTCCCTCTTTTCCTCCCAGTTCGTCTCCCCATCCCCCTGCCCCATGTAACCACCTCCCAAACCACTCCTCCTCCATTTCTGTTTATGAAAGGGTAGGTCTCCCATAAGGGGCTGGAGAGATAGCTCTGCAGTTAAGAGCACTATTTGCTCTACCAAACCAAAGAGTTTAATTCCCAGCAACAACATGGTGGCTCACAACCACCTGTAATGAGATAAAATTCAATATGGACAAGTTCAACAGAACCACGATACATAGACTGTGCCCTCCCATACATTCTCCCATGAGTATTAACATTACATGACATACCAAGTTGCAGTAAAACTAATAATCTTCCCATGTATTAAGGCTGGGCAATGTGATCCAGTATAAAGAGTAGGGTTGCAAAAGCCAGTAAGAGTCAGAGACAACCCCTGCTCCCACTGTTAAGAGTCCTACAAGAGGACCAAGCTACATAATTGAGACATATATGCAGAGTGTCTAGGTAAGTCCCATGTAGGCTCCCTGGTTGTTAGTTCAGTCTCTGTGGATCCCTAAGAGCCCAGGTTTGTTGATTCTGTGAGTTTTCTTGTTGTGTCCCCTATCTCTACTTGAAATTCTGACCTTGTTCTATTCTGCACTGCAATAGGCCCAAAGCAGCTTCTTTATCAACCGCTGGTAACGCAACACATTCACAGCTTACAGAGGGTAATCCTGCATTAGCGTCTTTGATCCCTCTGGCTCCTACCATCCTTTCTCCCCCTCTTGGACAGGATTGCCAGAACTCCACCTAATGCTTGACTGTGGGTCTGCATCTGTTTCCATCAGTTGCTGGGGGAAGTGTCTCTGATGACAGTTGGGGTAGGCACCAATCTGGTCATAGGAGATGGACTATTCAGCCCACTTTTCCACTATTGCTAGGAGTCTTAGCTGGTGTCATCGTTGTATATTTCTTTGTACCAGGTTTTTAACCTGACCCAGAAATGTCACCCCCCATTTCTGGTAGTCTCTTCCCATACTCTCCCCCTCCAGAATCCCACCACAACCCGATTCTTCAACATACTCTTTTCTAACAGCCTGTTTTTCTGAATTCCAAGTCATTGCTAATTAGCATAGCTGAGCTATGTTTCTCAGCAAAATTTTAAGAATTAAGGAATCAGAAGTTGATGTGTGTCTTAATCAAGACTCATCATCAAAATTCCACCTTTGATTGCCACTGTCTGTCTCTACTCACCACCCAGTAGACACTTGAATGCTTCTTGTATAATTTGATTAGTTCTGCACAGTTCAACTTTATCATATTAAGCTAACAGAGTGAAATTGTAGTAAGTCATTTTGTCCAAGGTGGACTGAGTGTAGATTTGCTTCTTATAAAATTTTTCTTTCTGTGGTTTCTGGCACAATTGGTAGTCTAATTGCATATAAAATAAACTTTTATCAAATAATTTAAAGGAAAACGGTAAACCTTATTTTCCTTTAATCAAATCATTTTAAACAGAACATTTAAATGAAAGTAGTATTGGCTCTGAGTTTTGTTAAGACCCCAAATGTGTTCTTGTCATGAGAATCTTTGCAGTCATTTCCTCTCCCTCTTCCCTGCAAATGGCTGCAGTTGAAATGAAGTTTCACTTTGTCCTGTTTGCTAAGTCATTTTTCAGTCTGTAGGTTGTGACCACCATAGGGGTCACATATCAAATAGCCTGTGTATCAGATATAATTCACAACTAGAAAAATATAGTTATGAAGTAACAGCAAATTAATTTTATTGCTGAGTGTTGACCACAATATGAGGAACTATAAGGGTCACAGCATTAGGAAGGTTGAGAAACACTGGAAAATGAAGGCACAGATTTTTAATCTTATGATAGCTATGCTACAAGAACATACACCTCCCATTGATACTCCTCTTTGTTCTTAAAAACGAACAGGAATATTTAGATGTGGTATGAAAAGTTTAGTACCAGTCAAATATATTCTTACTACTTTAAATTCCATCTGGATACATTCATATACCTGAACTCAGTACATGTTCAAGTGTCATAGGGTTATTTTATGGTTATCTACAAAATGATTTCATTTTTTAAGCTACACTTAAAATTAATTTCGGCAGATCTTAATAACATAGTTAACCTATAACTTTATATGATATTGGCAGCAAAATGCTATATAAAATATTCATGTGAAAATAAAGATTCATAACAGATATTTATTAAAATCTTTTCTAAAATCAATGCCACTTCTGCAAAATAACTAAAAATGCAACTTATGGCATCTGCTATAGGATTTAAAATAGATGAAAACAAAAGCAAAGGCAAAGAAGAGATTATATATAATATTGCATTTTATTGTTTAAAAACTGTGTGTGTGTTCACACCTAAGCATATGAGCAGAAGTTAGACACAATGTGTTGGAGCTGATATTTCTTTTCTATTGCATAGTTCTTGTGGACAGAACTGAGTTGTCAGTGTCCTTACCTGTTGAGCCATTTCACCAACCCTTCCTTAATATTTTATGACTTCTTTTCCCAGAGATTCACATTTCAAGGTACATTTAAATTAGCTAGCTACATTACTAGTTGGGACACAAATCACATTAAAATAAAGTAACTCCAAATTAGAAATATTGCTCAGCAAGCATCTTTTGCTATACTAATTGTGCCAAAACAAGAAAGATCAGGTGTTAGTGAAATTACTTATTCTTGTAGGAAGATATACACAATGGTATAATAGAGATAAGGACTTGATTTATCTTTATTCTTTTGAATAGAAACCAGTTAATTAAGGCTATCAATTCACTAGTATCTTTTGTTCCATTGGCTGGCAACTTACAGAGGCCATTTATTTTCATTACTGAGGCTTTCATCTAACTAATATGTTTGAAGAAGATATAGAAACAAAACAAACAATGCCTTCCCATAAAAATGTACACCTTAATGTCACCATGTTTCCTAGTAACTAAGGCAATGACTCTTGAGTGAAATGCTTGCTGTGCAAACACGAGGCCCTGCTTTTGGAACTCCATGTCAGTGTGTTGTTGTCTGCCTGTAACCCCATGGTGGGAGGGGAGCAGAGAGTGGAGGGAGCTCCAGGTTAGGTGAGAGTCTGTCTCAAAAAATAAATTGGCAAGAAATAGAAGACAATATGAGAAATCAACTTCTGACTTCCATGTACACATAGGCTAACACATCCTCAATGTGTGTATACACATGCATATAGCACACAGTCATCACCATCATCATCATCATAATAAATTCCTTTTAGTTATGGACTGTGATGTTCCCTTCACTTTTATGTGTTTACATATATATAATGAATTAATTATTCCTTTTAGGAGAATCCCAAGTTTAGAGCTAGATTAATAACTAATACTATGTGGATGTTAATAAACCATTAGCAATTCTTAGGCTTTCTAGTTTCTATCTTTGCTGTATCCTAAGTCATTATCTTCTATGATTGATTTAACTGTACTAATGGTTGAGCCTTGTAGAATTAGAATGCAACCATCTCTAGTCCAGTTTCAGTTTCAGAGTTACCAACTCTCTGGGCTAGGGAAGTTACTAGCCATTTCTTAAGTGCTGAATCCATTGTCTTTAAAGTGAGGCTAATGTACCACATGGTTTTTTTTGAGAATTTAATTAACTTCTGCAAATGAAGCACTTAGTGTCTGGCCTGGCACATCATTGGATGGTACTTACTAATTATAGCCGCTATCACTAGTATGACTTTAGTAGCTGTGCACGCAGTGGACATAGAAAACAATAGTAAAACTTGCTCTCATGCTGCTCTTTGTTATTTCATATGCAATTAATTGGGGATTGTCATGTCCATGAGCTTTGTATTTGATGCTTTTCATTGTATATGTCATTCTCCTTTTTGGAAAGCAGTATGTCAGTCATGAGGGTGAACTGTACAAAAGTAGCCCCTGTCTTTAGCACCCTCGGGAAATGTCAAATTTATGGAAATCAAGTGTCTGAAATATCTTTAGTGACAAAACTTTTGCTAGTAGAGTTTTGATACAAAAACCAAAAAATTTTAAATCTTTTAGAAAAATCAAGCATACATATAATATTTTTTCTTACTATCAAGAGTATTCAAATACATTTGAAGTAATATTTATCTTAATTTTTGCTGTGTATAATTCTAATGTACATTTTTGGTGATTATAATTTTGCAATACTAATATTTATTAAAGTAAGGATCATGATATGTCTTTAAAAGTAGAAACAATCATCTCAGATATCATAATTATTTGTCTAATAATAATGCCTACTTTGAGATAATAAATGTCAACTGTTGTTATTTGACAATAAACTGCAATGAATAAGCTTGTATTCGTGTATCATTTTATCTGCAGCTATATCGGAGAAATGTTAAATTTATGTTAGATGGTTGAAACACAACTTTCTATAGTTTTTATAATTATCAAATTTTTCTTTATAAAATTGCACCACTATGTATTTCAATCAGAAATACAGCTTTCAAAATTAAATGTACAATGTCTTCAGTATTTACCAGTGTGATTCTATGAAATGATACCTAATATAGGTTTCCTTCATTTTTACCTATTTAAATAATTTTAATGATGAGTCCAAATATACAAAAGTTTCTTTGCCCTTCCTTTTCATAATCCTTGTCCATTTTTAATATTCTGTTACTTTTTTCTATAATTTACTCTATCCAAAAGTGACATTTCATGTGTTAGAATTATAAATATTTTTTCCAGAATTGCCTTTTGAGTTTATTAATATTTGTAACTATGAATACATTCTTATGTCTTATTTAAAAATGCATAGGTAACCTATACCCAGAAATACAAACATGGTATGTACTCGCTCATAAGTGGATATTAGCTAAGGAAAAGGGTAACCAGGACACAATCCACAGCTGCAGAGAGGCTTGGTAACAAGGAAGGCCCAAAAAGGGACATATGGATTTCCCTTGGAAGGGGAAATAGAAGAGATCTCCTGGGTATACTGGAGCAGGGGTGGGGGGTATGGGAACATGAGGGATCTGATTGGGCAGATTGGGGCAGGACAGAGGGCGAGAGTAATGTAAGATATGTCTTAATGGCAATGGCATTTCATGTTAAGAATAAACCTGGTGCCAGACAAGCTCCCAGGAATCCACAAGGATGACCTCAGCTAAGACTTTTAGCAATAATTCAAAGGGTGCATGAACTGTCCATCTCCTGTAATCAGATTGGTGACTATCCTAATTGTCATCAGAGAGCCTTCTTTCAGTAACTGGTGGAAGCAGATGCAGAGATCCACAGCCTGGCACTGGGCTGAGCTCCAGAAATCCTGTTGAAGATAGAGGAAGGATTGTAAAAGCCAGCAGGGCGTGTGTGTGTGTGTGGGGGGGTTTGAGGATGTCAAAGACATCACAAAGGAACTCCCAGATGTTGGGCAAAGCTGCTTGTTTATTTCCCAGCTGCCCAGACTCCCAAAATAATCACACAGAAGTCTGTATTAATTGTAATATTGTTTGGTCAATAGCTTAAGCATATTTCTGGCTAATTAATATCTTAAATTAACTTATTTCTATTAATCTGTGTATCACCATGTGTCTGTGGCTTACCAGCAAGGTTCTAATAGCACATCTGTCTCCTACAGGCTGCTACATGGCTTTTATTTGACTCCATCTTCCTTCTCCCAGCATTCAGTTTAGTTTTCCCCACCTAACTCTATTCTGTCTTACACAGGTCCAAAGAAGCTTCCTTATTAACCAATGGTAATAAAACATATTCACAGCATACAGAGGGGAATCCCACATCACCCATAACAGCTTACCTGGGCTCATAGGAGTTAAATGATTCTTGACCAACAGCTAGGAGCCTGCACGGGACTCACCCAGGCCCTCTCTATATGTATGACTGATGGGTAGTTTGATCTATTTGTGGTACTCCTAGCAGTGGAATCAGGGCCTGTTCTGGTGCTTGAGCTGGCTTTTGGGAACCTACTCTTCATAATGGAGTGGGGGAGGAAGGTGGAGGGAATGGGCGGAGAGGAGGGAGTGGGAACTGGGGTTGGTATGTAAAATGAAAAAAGATTATTTGCTTTCTTTAAAAAAAATAAAGGGGGAAAAGAAAGTTGCAGATCCACAAAAAGAAAAGTTAAAGAGATAACATACCTGAATGAACCTGGAGACTGTGATACTCACTGGCAGGTCATTTTTTTCCTTTGAGGGAGGGACCCTTAATGATAATTTATGGATTATATGAAAATTCCAATTAATGATATAGGTTAAGTAGTAAATTGTAGTATAAAAATAAATATAAATACTTGTGGTGCTGACAGAAGATCTACAAGATTTTCATGTAGAAAATGTCAAACATTTTCCAGATAATAACTGAAAGATGGGAGAGGAAAGAAAAAGCAACAGAAATAAGAATTATGTGGCCAAAGCCACTGTATTTCCCACTTTCATTTAGTCTAGCGTCTACAATGAGCTGATTTCAATTCTCTGACATTTATTTTCATAGTTTTCCAAGTAATTATGCAAATAGATATTCAAGGGAGTTTATGCAGAAAGCATTTTAAGAATCATTGTACATTAACTAGGGGCTAAACTTCCATGAATAGTAAAGTGTTTTTTAGACTTAGAATTTTTATTGTTTTTTAAACAGTATTATTTGCCAAAATATTTGAAGTACACTTTATTGTACATTTTCTTCTTTTCCTAGCTGTTTATGTTTTGTTAAAATATGTTCACTTGATGAGGATATGGGTTGATGTTGCCTACTTTGGGTGACTCTTCTTAATTTGTATGGTACTTTACCAGCAGATTAATTTAGTAAAATATTCTTTTCTGTGGTGACAGTTTTTTATTTCAATTATTCAGTTTTATTTTATTGTCTTTTTATTTATCTAGTTGGAGACTCCATGATGCATGCATTAACTTGTCCCACTTGTATCCTTGGCTTTTTACTGTCTCTCCAATTCCAGACAACTGTAGCTGTACTCCACTTTGTTAACTCAATACTTAGTTTTTATTTTCCATTTAACTTATTGAATTTTCAGCAGTTTCTGTTCCTGGTTTTGTCCAATATTTTCTCTACTTTTCATTTTCTTCACTCAACTTGTTTTCTTATTTTGAACAACTCAGCCATTTTCTCTGCCATCTCCATTTTTTCCTTAGATCTTGTGTTTCTGTTTAGAATTTTTTTTTTTACAAAATAAATGACTTTACTGAGTAATTTAGAATAATGAAAACAAAATAATCGGTCCAATTTTCATCCTTCTTTTGGGTTTATTTGTTGCTCATGTTATTATTTATCACGTAGAAAGACTTTCTATGGTGCCCATGTTTTATTGTATTTTCCTAATGCTTGATTTGCATATGTTAATCCTCCCTCATTTCTAGTGCTTTGATACCTTTGTATTCAGTCCTATCTATATTGTAATGCTCTCTGAGTTAGAACTTCAATATTTTGTATATGATATCTTTTGAGTTTATTGATCTTTACTTTGCATTTGCTTATTAACTTCTGGGTGTTCACCAAGCCCTGGGGGCATCATAATGAACATCAGAACCAGATATTCTGTTTTATAGAGTTTATAAGATCTGAGAATAAAAAGACAAATGGATTTAATACTGTACTAGAGAGGAGAAATGGAGAATACTGTAGAAAAACACATTAAAAACATTAAGCATTTAGATCCCTTAATGAGCCTGCCTAAACTTACATTTTAGAGTTCTTTCATGTATTTCTAGTGTTTGAAAGAGTCATGAAAACTTTCTATGAGAAAAGAACTTGTTCCTAGCAAAAATCACTGTAATGTTATCAGAACATTATGAGGGAGTTTATATTCATGGAGAACACATTTCATTGTTCTGTATTATGAACCTGTATGAACAGAGGATCTATGAAGTTTTTTGTCCTTTTGCCTGGCACTCCCATCATGTTTCAGTCTAACTTTTGTTTGTCGGTTGATCTCCACACTAATGATTTTGCTGTCAATTATGCCTTTTCACTGGTAATTTCATGTATGTATACAATTATTTTGATTACTTTCTCCCACCACCACTTGTCCTTTCACCCATCCCTCCCAATCTCTATCTCAAATTCATGACTTACAGTTCTAGTCTGTGATCCATTTAGTTTAACCATGGTCACCTGCATGACTATTGGATAATACATGCCCCATCATACATCATTTTCAAAAAGAATCTATCAAGTCCTGTGTGTTAGGACCTGTGTTGGCTTACTTTGAAGCTTCGATAACTGAACACAAAGTGAAGGCAACTTCTTGGAGTCACAAGAAGCATGTACTTTGAAGCATGATACCCATATTCACGGGTTCTTGCAGTAAACTGTACACTTATTAGTATGAGCTGTTATTAATTTTGTTAGTCTTCAGCACATCAGTCAACTTTTGTAGTATTTCTCTAAGGCACTTCGGAATTCTAACAGCGGTGACAACATGTTGTCGTGATGAGTCCAGCAGCTGCCAGCTAAGTGCATATTTTAGAATTCCTATGACAATCTCCACCTTGTCGCTGCTGGACAGGATTTATGATATCCCGCTAGATCCCTTAGTTTGTTTCCGTGTTTGGAGAAGGCAAGCAGACATTAACTAATCTGTCCTTTTTATGGCACAAATGTCGAAGTCTTGTTCTAATTAAATCCTTGGAGCATCTCATGCTATGCATATAAAAGAAAAGCACATTTGAGAGACTGTGAATGCCTATTTTTACTTTTTAGTTTCAGAATTGGCTACAGCTTGTTTACTTAATTGGTTTGGCAGAGGCAAAATTGTTAGAAGGAAAAGAGACCAGCTAATCCACGGTCGTTTTTACATTCACCATGTGTTCCCCAAGATAAGTGTTTGATTCTTTTTCTGTAACAGAGAACATGGACCTACAAAGACTGGAAATTTGCAGATTATAATTCATTGCTGGCAGTGTGAATCCTTGGAGTGAAGTTTGAATAAATGGATAATATGACAAATGTGAGATACTGTTTACTGATTCTATTTTTTTTAAAAAAAGATCATCAGTTTTGGTGAATAAAGAAAAACTAGAAGGTAATATGTCGGTCCTAGGATGTTAATTTCAAATTTTTTACAAGGCCAAACTGGGCAAATAAAAAATACACCAAAGGAGAGCAGGAGTTATTATTGTGTCTTTAGATCATTATTTACTTTTTAATGTTTATATACTTATGTGTATATGTGCCAGTGTGATTACATTTGAACGTGTGTGTGGGTACCCATGGAGGCCAGAGGCAGGTTTTGAGCTCCATGAGCTGAAAGATCTATGATTCAGCTAACATGGGTACTGGAATTCAAATCCTCAGTTTCCTGAAAGGTAGACCAGTCTCATAAACAATGAGGCATCTCCCAAGTTTCCTAATAATTATGTTTGTTGATGCAGCCAAACTGGGTTTCTGTGTCTGAGTCTGGTAGGTGTTTTACTATTTTTCTGTTATGTTACTTTTTATAGACCTGTACACAAGCAATGGAAGACTTTCTAATTTTCAACTGTTCCTATTTTTTTCACCAATCAATCCATCAATAAATAAACCAATTTTTTATCTTTATATCAAACCAGCATCTATCTGTCATGCATATATATATGCACAGCTTTCAACTATTATCTGTTTATATATCAACACATCTGAAAAAGTCAGGAGGAACAAGCCAGTAAGCAGCATTCATCCATACTCTCCATTTCTCTTAGTTCCTATCTTGAGTTTCTGCCTTAATTTGCATTCATGGTAGACCACCACTATATGATGAAATAAACTCTTTCTTCCCCAACTTGATGCTACCATGGTGTTTTTATCACAGCAACAGAAAACCAAGAAACCATCATCCATCCATCCATCCATCCATCCATCACTCACCCATTCACACATATATTCATCCACAATCCATCCATCCATCATCCATCCATCCATCCATCCATCCATCCATCCATCCATCCATCCATCCATCCATCCATCCATCCATCCATCCATCCATCATTCACCCATTCACACATATATTCATTCACAATCCATCATCCACCCATCCATCCATCTATCCATCCA
>LOEQ01014316.1:0-18388 GCA_001685075.1 Bramus lutescens | reverse complement strand
TAACTTTTCAAGAACATAAGCACTGGAGTGCCAAAGCTGTTCAAACAGAGGCTGAAGCATATGGCAAAGCCTGTTCTCACTCACAGATAATAGCCTACTGCAGTGTGCTGGATCCAGCATGGTCCTTTCCCTTGATTATAAAACAAGTGGTTTTTTCTTGGATCTGATATAAGTCTGCCTGGAGGTTTGTTTCAGCTGCACTGAAAACCAGACTCCAAATCAGCCTACTCGGTACAGGTCTATTAGAAAGCAGCCACAAATATTTTAGACCGAGGACACTTAGGATTTTCTCTTATCTTATAAGTGGTTAACTCACTCTGAATCTGTCATGGGCATATATGTCCAGTTAAATGTCAGAGTTAAATACTGAGTATCAAAGCCCTCATTAGGATTTAACTGATGTGGACATATATATCTAGTTAAATGTTGGAGTACTGAGTATCAAAGCCCTCTTTAGGATGTAGTATGTGTCTGTGTCCATTACAGCACCAGTTATAAAATTCTGATTAATACCCATGTGAGAATTTAGCCACTTTGGAACACTCATAAGTTTTCTTTACAATACCTGTGATACATCTTCAAACTGACAGCAATGAAAGCTGTGCATTAGGCTGGATAAAGTCAAACAATTCCATTTTGAACCTAATATTCATGATGAAACCACCACTGCGGTTTTATTTTGAGAATACATGTCCAGATTAGCATTCAAGTCTTTGTTCTGAATTATATCTTCACCTCAAACTACTCTTCAAAAAGATATTAGCATATGTGTGTTTACCCATGTGGTTAAGTTTTGGCAATTGATTTCATGGCCATCTCTTTTCTGTGCTATATCATAGGCATTTGCAATTTACTTCTATATGGAGTTACTTCAAAACTCATTACTTGAAGAGATTTGCAATAAAATACATTTGTGACATAACTCTTGGTTTTCTACAAACATTTTAATTTTTCAAACTTTGATGAATGTTAATAAATGCTGTGACACATTCAGTACTACACCTAAGATAAATTTTTGTCATTTAATAATTTCTTCAATTGTAGAAATACTCATTTTGATAGAGTCTGTCTAAAATATAGGTGGTCCATAGATATTGAATCTATTTATATTTATGTAAAGAAGTATTAACTCTGATCTGTAAAACATGCAGGGAGGCATCGTTTGTGTGAGAATCCATGGCTATTTCTTTCTGTGAAAGAAAGTAAACAGTTCTCTGAATTCTTGGAAAGCTTCTTGTGAGAACATACAAAGATGTAATCCTGTTCCACTTTGTCTGAAGGTCAGAGAGTTTGAGCCTATTTTTGCTCTTTCACAGTTGCTGACAACAAGTGTGGCTACAAAACAAGATATCCTGACCTAGGATGTGGTTACTCGCTGTTTTGGACTTTAAGATGGTCCATAAAGATGTAGCCGCTCCAGCTGACCAATGATCGAAGAATTCAAGCATACTCCTGCACTCCTTCAGTTAAAATAGGAAGTTTGACATAGGGAGTGGCTGCCTACAGGATACTTTGGTCTGGGTGTGTTCATGAAACCTTCCTGCCTAAACCATCAACTGCTTTACTAAGGAAATAATGGTTTGATGTCTCAAGTATTGAAGCGAGTAACTATATGCTTATCGTCTGTGTTATGTTAAAGAAGTCTTTTCCTTCTCCTCCCACCCCCTTTTTATTAGGGTTTAAAAGTGTATGAAAAAAAAAAACAAGGGCAAATTCAGGATTCAGTATTCACTGAATGTCCCTCCTGATGCTGTTCTGTGTCTCTGTCTCTCATTTCTTCTATGCATTGTTCTTTTTGCTTAATAATTCTAATCCTCACTCACTTACCCAGGAATGTACAAATTTTGTTGAAGATGGTCTTCAACATCTTTCTTTGCTGTTGGTAAAACAGTAGATTTAAAATATAACCTATTGAGGGTGAGAAGCCAATTTACAGAGCATGGTTTCCCATTACTATTTTGATTTAAATAATAGAATTGGAACTATGAAACCTGCTTTCTACTTACAATAACTAAACAAGTCTTTACTTTCAGAGTCTATATCAAATGAAGGACCTAGAATGACCGTTAACTATTATTATTATTTTTAGAGCAAATAAAATTATTCCAAATATAATAGAACCATATGGATTTTCATATTTAGATTAACATCAGGGACTTAGATGCAGCATATCTTTACAATTAATAAGTAGCTAGAATTAAGTAGTAGTGCATCATTTCATTCTACAAAATCAGGGAATTATTTTAGTGCTTGCAACCATTGAGAAATCATTGGCTTTGTTGCAGAGTTGAAAGAATGCACACACGTTCATCCCTCATACCCTCATCTGTGAAATAACCTGTTGAATATATGAATATGTTTAAAATACTGGTAATTTTATAATCATAATCAAAAACTGAATGGAATGTCATAACTGGACCCTTGTGGTCCTACCAGAGTCAAGAGAGGTAACCTGAAGATACATTGCATTCCCCAAGAAGTACACTCTTCTCAGTAGAGGATGCTTCCTTATTAGCATAACCAGACCTTGGGTATCCTGAAGCTGTTGTTTTCCCAGCCCCTTTTGTGTTTGATTTATTCTTACACTGGAATGTATCCCATTATGATGTTTAAAGAACTGATAAAGCAGCATCTGGGAAGCTGGGAGGTTGTAAAAAGCTTGAATTTCATTTTATTCCTCAGGCTTAGAACACAAACTGAGAATTATTCAGATTAAACTCAGTTCCCAAACCTCAAAACTGGAACGTGACAGCACAAGGCAGATTCAAACAGAGGCACAGTCCCAAAGTTTGCACAAGGGTGGAATCAGAAAATGTCATATAACTTTTGGGGACATTATACTCTAATAAATTTAAAGATTAAATGAAAAACACCTATTCCTTCAAATACTTTATATGTCTTATGTTTAAAAATTATGATTTACTAGGAATACAGAGATGAGGTAATTTTGAAGAGTAGTACCTTAATGTTCTATATTTTTTACATAAAGCCCCCCAAACAAGAGAAAGGAATATTCTTTTAAAAAATTTAAAAAGCTCCAAGAAGTTATAAAGAAAATGAGATTTGGAAAATATTAAAATTATTAGATTTGTTATTACATATTTATGTTAACAAAAGCTTGACTCTTGAAGGTTTCATAAAATTTTCTTACCATAAGATCATTATCTAGTAAAACGTATGCAAATATATATTTGGAAACTAATGGTATTGATAAATTAGCTGTGTGCAAGTTTTCAGATAGCAGGATACATTGCACTTGGTGAAGTGGCTCTCCAATGCCTAATTTGTCCTCACAACAGCCCTGTGAGGTAGGCAGGAACATCGTTGCCATGTCTACACTGCACTTGGGGATCCTGATATTCAGAGACTCTGGGTGATCTGTTCAGGGGTCATCTGCATGATTCCTCGATTTCTTTGGCCTGTTCCTACACATTTTCCTTGTAAGTACCACATGTGCAAGCACTATGCGGGGGACATGAGAAAATCTGAACCCACATGAAGGACGAAGGTGGCTGAACACTGGGATAAACCAGAAAGTGATCAGACAAACCATGTGACTAACGTTGATGAATACCTATGATAGAATTGTGTGAACTGTGGGGAGGTCTAAACCAGTGTACAAAAATTATGACAACCGATTTCAGATATAAATGTAGTGAAATGAACGGGGAACAAAAGAGCGAGAGAAAAGCAATGGAACGTTTTCAATGTTTTATAGAGGACAAGGTTTGCCTTTAATTTTTAAGTCAAAACTTCCCAGACATTTCTGATTACTGGAGTCTATTCATTCCATCGATTTAAAAGCAGAGTGTCCCCTGTTAACATAGAGAATGATTGACAGAACAGAGACCTCGATCTCCTTGCTGAGAGCAGTGCATAACCAGTGCACTGAAGTTGCATATGTTAGAGTGCAGGCAGCAAATCCCCGTGCTCCATAAGCTTTATATGGAGAAATGACGTGGGGAGGGCAGAGGGAAATGAAATAGTCAACTCCATGACAGAGTTGCCCCATTTGTTGGGAATATCCTGTGTAATTTAAGGAAAGGACAATAATGAGATTTCTCACACTGACAGACTATTGGTCTCAAAGGTCTACCCGGAAAAGTAGCAAGGAAGGCTGTGACTACCTCCGTATGTGTCCATGGGCAGCATATTACATTGTAGGGATGTGACAGTGATATTAAGTCCCCTTTCTAAATTTTGCTTTAGGAAAGGGAAATCACAACATAGTGAAAAAAATATTCATTGTTTGGCTTCGTTCAGATATTCTTAATTAAACAGTACCATAGACTTTATTGAGCATTTGAAAATATACACAAGGAACAATAGGTTTTATTTCTCTGTATTTTTTATATCTGACGTTCTTCCAATCCAATAACCCACACTTGATCATAAAAAGGGCACTTGTTTCTACAGGAGCTGTGTACAGCTTGCTCAGTTCCAAGTACTGTTTCCACTCGACTTCCTTGTCATATTGAGGTCATATCTCCACTTGGTCAGGAAACAAATACTACACAGCTCCAAAGAAAAATCGACTGCCTAAGTTGTTCTTTCTGTTTCCATCTCTCCGTAGAGTTCTGCTAACTTTTTAAACTCCGGCCCCCAGTCACCAAGGTAGTGATAATCCTGGTCTGATTGTGTGGTGGCTGAGTCCAGGGAGCTGATAGACCCAGCTTCTGACCTCTGACCCTCATAGGCATAAGTCTGAAGAGAGTCATAAGGGGGCACGCTGGGATCCAGGTCCGCCTCTGCCAGTCTTTGCTTAATAAACTCCTGAACATCTATACTCTCCAGAGTGGACAACGTCTGGTGTCTGGGATTGAGCTTCACTTCAGGCCGAATGTCTCTGCGGTATTTGAACTCCTCTGCAGCGGAAGGATTCCTCAAAGCTGTGATGTCGAAGGCCTCAGTGTCTTCTTCCCCACCTCCCTCATCATCGTAGGTGACCACATTCTCCCGCACATCCTCCTCTGAAATGATCAAGGGCTCCTTTTTGCTGCGCCTCAGGGTGATGAAAAGGACTACAATGGCTGAAGGAAAATGGAAACAGGATGAAGTTAGAAGAGAGAAGACGATTCTTGGACATTAGGTATCATTTTCTTTTTCAGTCTATATTTCCTACACCTTCTTGAGTCAAGATTGCATTGCAACGCAACCTTGATCTGCAGACTAGTGAGTGAGGATGCAGGCATTTGAATACTTCAGAGAATATCTAAACTGGTAACCTATTTAAACCATTGTAGATTTGCTAATCTCTATGACGTTGTGATGTTATCTTTTACCAAGTTTGTATGATGGAAGGAAATCTTATGACTGGAAAATATTTGTGTTTATAATTCATAAATAATCATTTCATATAGCTATGCAGAAGGCAGGAAGTATTTTATAAAATAATCAAACCTGATATTTCCCAAAAAACCTATAAGATATTTTTACTTTATTTGTGCAGAATTTGTGCTATGTAGGAATTATCCACTTTGCAATATTTTTCTTATAACTTATGCATTCCTCATAGTAGAGCTTTGGTTCTACACAATTATAAAATGAAGAAGCAGAGAATAAGAAAGGAGGAAAATAATTCAACAAGCAAGAGAATTACTGAGGATGATACTAAATAGAACTGAGAAACTGGGTAATGACGTCAACCGCTAAACACAATGGTATCCAGAGCAAAATCTCCCACTCGATGATACATTGTGCACACATGTGTTAATGTCTATGCACAGGTATTCAAGCAAGTGAACACCTAGTCTGTGTCTTAAGGCCTCTCACCAAAAGCTGTTACTAATGTTGCTAGCACTGGACACAGCCATAGAAAGAGGTCTTCCCACTTGGTTTTGGTCATTTCTCAGGGTTCTTTTGCCTTTATAGTTCAGCAAATAGAAAAAGGATTTCAGTTAAACTTTGTTACAGAAAGTATGCACATAAAAAAGGAAAAGGAACCAACCCTATTACAGACTAATAAAGACCATTTGTATTCTACACAAAGTAAACTCTTCAAATGTTCTGTGTACCACATTTACATAATGAAATGTGGAGGGTAATAATATGTTTCTTAAGTTGTGATCTCTTGTATGTGTCTGTTATACAAAAGTTTAAAAATATTCATGGTGAGGATGGTTTAGATTTACTTATTTTGAATTTATGTGGATAAGTTGGGCTGAACAAGAGAAATTTCCTTGAAAGCAGAGGCACACTAGGTGAATGGAGACCCCTTATAGTATAAATAGCCTTTCTAAGAAGATTACTGTTAAGTGTTTCTATAAAATCATTTCTGGTTTACTATTTGTACTGTACATCTAATTGTTCTTGATAATACTTTGAGCTCTTGAAACTAACTAAACATTTCATTAAATCCTATAATAAAAACACATCATTTTAAGACCACTAGTAAAAATGATAATTATATGAAATATCCAAGACACAAATAACTTGTTAAAAACTTGGAAATCAAATTAAAATACTCAAAATTTCACCCAGTCTTTGAAATCATGTACATACTATGGTAATTCCATTTTATAATAAGCCATTTTAGAAATACAAAATAAAAAGAGACATGGTAATATAAAATAAATTATATAATTTTATATATTATTATAAATTGTATATATTTGCCTTCTTTATTTGAAATTTTAAATCATCCTGGAATATTTGAAAGCACATTTTAGTTGTATAACCTAGCATGTAATTTCAACAATTATTGTAGTTTTGAGTTGTTGTCATTCTTTAGTATTTAATTCTTTCCTGGTAGATTTCTTCTCTTAGTGCATTTCCTTTGTTCTCTCTAAGTTTCAAAGTAACAAAGAATTTAATGTTATTATTGTTGTCGTTTCTTAAGTAAGTTTGAGACAGGTTTGGATGGCCATCAAGCCTTCTCAAACTTATGGTGAATTCTAATCCTCTTACTCCCTCTCAGGACTAATGAGATTCCAGACGTGTTCTTCCATGCCTGCTTTATATGGTGCTAGGACCTGAACTCATTACGTTGTGGAAACCAGACATCCACTATACATGTGCTGCTGCATTTGTGCCCTAGTATTATAGCATTTAAATGATCTATTTAGTATCATTTCAAGAGTACAGATCTTTTAAAAGAATGTATATATGTACACCACTTATATGCAATGTTCTAAGAGGCCATAAGAAGGTGTTAGGTCTTCCAGAACTAGAGACTGCTAAGACAGTTTCCCACCTCTCTAACACTACATTGTCATAGACAAAGATTCAAACAAATTGCTCTGCTTCATTTGTTAATTTTACTCCCAGGGAAATGTAATTTAATGTAGCTACATTTTGCACTGTTTTTTCAGATTATTTTTCCTGTCGAGTGTTTATCACCCCCATGTTTGGACTGCTCAGGGGTTTCCATATTCATGCATACCCTTTATCTGGCTTGTACTTGCTTTCGTTGTCTATTGAATCGCAATACACTGCCTGCAAATAAACCTCATCACAGATGTGTTTACCTCAAATATCTGTTGATTCTTTTAGATGCCAAAATATCTTGGTATTAAATGTGGTAGAAATGAAGTAACCCGATCACAGGGATTATTTTGATTAGCTCCACAAATGCTATTGGCAGCCTCTGGTCATGGCAGTTTTCACTGAAAAATTTTCAGCCTGGATACTGAGACTCTCTCGAGATTGTTTAATTGACAACAGATTGGCAGTGCTGCTCAGCCTTTCTCTCTTTCTCACTTTCTTCTTTTCCCTCTCTCCACTTCAGCCATTGCTGCTCTGTCTTTCTCCACTCATCGTACTTCTCACATCTCTTAATCTGTCCTAATCTCAGTTTATTCACAAGATTATGGAGCAATCTGAGGAGTGCTCTCACCAAAGTCTTGTGCTTTTATGTGATCTTGGAAACACTAATAGTGTCAAAAGCTTTTTTTGCCAGGTCCTGAATGGCTCACTGTTTGTGACAAGAGGCAGGCTAGCAACACTTTCTTGGTGTGTCTGGCAAATGAGATGAGATTGACAGTTAATGTCAGACACCTGAATGGGACTGGGAACTCCAAACTTAAGTATTGAAATCTAATTAAGGTCCAACTCCAAATGGTCTTCCATGTAGTACATAAAATATGTCTTTAATAACTGTGCCCATTGTGTGTTGTGTGTGTGTGTGAGAGAGAGAGAGACAGAGACAGAGAGAGAGATAAATCATGAAGTTGGATGTATAGGAGGTGGAGAGGACCTAACAGGAATTTAGGGCTGGAAAACACTATATGAAAAATGATTAAAATTATTCATTTAAAAATAATTAAAATTTTAAAATTTTGTTGTAACAAAGAGAGACACGGCTACAAAACCTGTATGTGCATCACTTAAAATTGGGCTCTGGGGGTGACAAACACCATTTTCTGCTAATCAATATGTATGTAAATATAATATAATCAGTTGTTGAAGCCAGTTAGCTTTTAACCCCACAGATGTATGCAGCATGACATTTAATGGGTCATATTAACATCCTTCGAACTGACATTTCATTTTCATGTGTTCAGACATAGAGAGTAGAAAGGAAAGAAATGGTAAGCTCATAATTATTGATCAGACTGAGACTGGGCTTATATAGTTGCTTACATTTCCATAAGCATTTCAGTATTAGGATATTAATATCACAGCTAAATTTACTTTTAAGTATGACCATTAGAATTTGGATTATAGACTAAAGCTTTACTTTACAAGGGTGTTACTCATTTCTATGAAAATTGAAAGCAATTAGAAATTAATTTAAATTATGGATAACTAAAGTCTGTCAAGTGACCTATATTTTTGAATAACAATAGCATAATAAAAGATATAATTTAAAACTGAT
The DNA here is from genome assembly GCA_001685075.1 of Bramus lutescens. NCBI lineage: Eukaryota > Metazoa > Chordata > Mammalia > Rodentia > Cricetidae > Bramus > Bramus lutescens. Next base: position 9,573 of record LOEQ01014316.1, on the reverse strand, counting down.
GACTATTTAAAGAAAACACAAATTCTTTAAGATTTACCAAAAAGTTTGATAACATTTTACTATAGATATAAATATTTCAAATAGTTTGTTTCATTTTCTTGAACATAGTGCGAATCTTGCAAATGTATAATTAGTTATCTTAAAGACTAAAAATATGTTAATACAGTGTGATTAAAATATTTTTATGAAATAAGAAATTATTTAAAATGATAAAAAACATGAAAATATAATTTACTTCAAAATTACCTGAACATCAAAACACTCCTAACACTATAAAAATGTTTGTCTTAAGATGTGTTCATAATTATAACAATATATAAAAATTAAAGTGAAGAAAACATGACTCCCCCAGAAAAAATTATCTTACAAATTTGAATATCTTACAAGCACTAAAGTGGGTTCACAGCCTCTATTTAGGCCACCATGTTTTCTCCTATTTTCTCTTTGTGTTTGTTTGTTTGTTTGTTTTAAAATTAAAGACAAGTCAAATCCTAAAGAGCAATTGTATGATGTACATAGGAACACAATGCTAAAGGCCCGAGTTTCCCTCTCGCTTCTCTTCTATGTTTTACCATTAAAGGCTAAACGGAAAAGCATGATGCAGTAGGTGTTGCTACAATGAATATAGTAGATATTGCTCTCCAGCTACAGGGAATCCTGTCTTGCTATAATGCACTAAAACGCCAGATGCCAGGTGGCTGAATGTGACCAATACTTTTTAATAAAATAATTACGCACTAAGTTGCCCCTGACATTATCGGTAGACCTGTTGTATAATACATTTTGTCTGTTTTCTATACCACCATTTTCACTTTTGACTTTCGTGATGCTATGTGTTACTGATTTCCTTTATCTCCCGCTCCCTCTCTTTCATTATTTTTCTCCTGACTTCTTTACTTTTTTCGGCTCACACATTTCTTTCTGTTCCAATCTCTTTTACCTTTACCCAGGTCAGTTACGGTATCACCTTCCTGACCACGTTCTTTTGCTATGTCCCTTGCCCAAAGTATTTCCCTAGTGTGCAAAGCTCACAAAGACTCAGGATATCCTCACCAACATGCGGTCTTTCTTGCGACCATTTAAACTCATGCAAATATCTAAGTACAAAGGTTATTTGACTGTTATCCAAGTATTCTGTTATGGATTTTTCTTTTGCTTAACTCAAATTATGCTACTAAATACCATATCAAAGAATTCCTAGCATTAGCATCGTAAAAGTTCATCACGAGAAAATCTGTGAGGTTTTGCCCGCATAGCCGTGTATGCATTCTTTACTCTTCAACTCCTTCACCGAGTTGACAAATACTCATCAGAACTGTAGCCACTTACCAAGGAGAATGACAACACAGAGAAGAATAGCGATTAGGGCTCCTGTGCTCAAACCAGCGGAGGACAGGAAGGCTTCTGCATGGCAGGTCCGTACACGCCCGTCTCTCTCGCATGCACAAACCCTGATGGTGAGGGTGCTGCTGCTGCTGAGAGAGGGGATTCCACCATCAGAGATCATAATGGGCAGATAATACACATCCTGCATAGTTCGACTAAATCTCCTCCGCCTTGTCAGAATGCTGGCTGTGTTATCTATGACAGACATAAGCAAAACAAAATATACTTAGTAAATCTGCCATGAAAGAGTCACATTTCCTTCAATGGATACAATAGTTATATGCAATTTTCTCAGCTTATAAAATTGGCACTGCAGCATGAAGGGGCAGTTATCCAAGGAATAGCAAATATTGGTTCTCCAGTTGAGAAACAGACATGAAAGAGAACAGGCATAACTTCAGGAAAAGGAATAGAGTGGCATAAGAGAGAAGAAGGTAAAACAGTAAAAATTTTAGACATAAACAGAGTCTCTGAAACATTTAAAAGGTGAAAATGGCATGAAGGCAACAGAGAGCCATAGGAAACTTCCAAAACAGAAAGACTGTTTGGGCTGATGTTTCTATTCTTTCAGCAAATGTTACGAGTCACTTTATTTCCATTGATCTTGAATATACATGGAAACAGATAATAAGGTTCTTGGTGAAGAGACCACATGTTTATAGAGAATGCAAAGAAGCGAAGCTGAAATTAAACTGTGAACACCTTCTGCGATGTCGTCTAGATGGAAGACATTGTGCTTGCTGTAGCCAGTACCTGCTAATGATTTTATCTGGTGGTGGACCCTGTTTGAATTTAATTTAGGTTTGAATTTAAATGTGATTAGTGATAAAAAAGTATATTTTTCTATCGTATTTTGAATTTTTAATAGAAGTTTTATGAAATGGTAACATAAATCTTTTTTTATTTTTCAGCCAAGGGTTCTGACTTTTGAAAAGAAAGGAGAATTTAAGAAGCCATAGCTTCTCACCTAGACAGGCTTAACAGAGAAGAATAACAATCTCCTGACAAAAGGTATTCTATACTTCACTGGAACTACAAAAGGTACTTGGTGGAATACTCACTGAACTTAAACAAGAAACTCTGAATATCAGGAATGAACATCAAAGTCGGGAAAATGCAACCTCACGTATAAAAGATAGGTGGTAATAAATGTACACATAGATGAATAAATATATAGACAGATACAGATTATAGGTGGAGAGATAGATGGATAAAGTGATTTACATAAAGAAAATATAGAGCTCTCAAATAATGTAAAATAATTTAAAAAGCATTCACAGTATATATAATTTTGACTAATCTCTTCATTTAAAACACTAAAATAGACACACAAATTTTTGCCTACTATTTACAAAGTGGCATTTCAACCCAATAGGGTGAGTGTAGAGTAACCCACCTAATATGATGATAAAATTAGGAAACAATATGACAAAAGATTTTGAGGCAACATGTCAGGTACAGATTTAGAAAAGCAGAGGGTCTCTAAGTAATTCCAGAAACTAGTAAATTTCTTTCAGCACATAATTAAGGCAATTGTGTTTGCAGTGCCTGCCCTATCAGAGCCGTGCAGAAATGCCAACACATCTGCTTTACTTCTTCAGAGTAGTATAGTGCTTACTCATTCTACAAACCAATTTCTTATTCATAAACAAATATGGAAGCCTATTGAAGGAATAAGCCCAGATGTCATATTTAATGTGTAAAGTTTAGAATAATATTGTGATGACATAGAAATAGTGAAAATCAGTCTTTGAAATGCAACAATGTTAAATATAATAGTTTATTTATGAAACTTTGTAATGCCAGGAATATTTTAAAGGATAATTTTGTGGAATTTTCATAAATATATTTATAATAAAATATATTGGTGAATTGAAGACTGTTTCAGTAATGATAGAAGACAACATAATAGGAATAGTACAAAGCAAATTGCTATTGATCATAGAGTTTTGACATAATTTACTGAATCAATCTTATGAATAGCTTGTTTTTATACATCTAAAAAGAATCCCACATAGTGAACCCTATTACTTGCCTACTTCTTGAGAATTAATTTGACTTAACAGTTAAAATAAGACATGTTTTAAAATATTTTCAGTGCCTAATAAAATTCTATTTTACAGTCCATCATATGTTAGAAAGTGTGTAAATCTTAAGTGTTTAGGCTTTCCTTGTAATTATCTGAAGACAGCTGAGAAGTACTCCTTCATCCAGACAGTCCAACAGGCGGGATTTTATCTTCTTTGGTATTCACCTGCTCTCAGGCAGTTGTAGGAGTCATTCATAATTTAACTCCTAGAGCCCACACATGAAACAGTTTTGCTGGGTTTCCTGTAAAGCTTCCCTTACATAATATGTTCTGATATGAACTTTGCTCAGCAGGAGCTTGTCTTTTTCTAGTTTCTTACTGCAATGTCTGGAATGCAAAACAACCCTAAATGAACTCCTTCCACAGCAAAATCTGCTAGACTACCTAGTGAAGATTCACTCTTCCGTTTTCTTTTGCCTTGGCCTTCAAAACTCCGAAGAAAGTCTACAACCTCGGTGTTTCAACTCTGGATTCTATCTGCTCACTTAGATTTGCAAACATCCTGTGTTCCCACTTGTCTGGCAGCCAAAACCCTGAGCTACTACCATCCAGCATCCCAATATGTTCTCACCCCGTAAGGCACCCCTCAGACCATCTGCCACCCTTCTTCTGCATACGCCTTTATATCACAAATAAATAAAACAATCTGATAATTCTGGTTTTAGATTCATGAATAATTGTGGAAAATTATGCAGTAATCACTATATTTTACTCATGTGCTTTGTAGATAGACAAATCTTTCAGAGGGAACTAGAAATAATTAAAATTTATAATTATGAAATATAGCCAAGTAACACCTCTGTGTTTGTTTGTTTTCTATTTTTGTCTGACTGATTTATCACTCTCATGAAGAAAACAACTTTTTTGAAAAGAAGGCGGAAGATTTTTATCAACACTTTGATAATGCTCTTTGAAAACTCTTTAGTCCAGTTTAACCAATAATTATACAGAAGGGTTATATGGATATACCATGTGGAATACAAAACATGAATAAAAAATTAAGTAGATATGAATCAAAGATAGATATCATGTCTTCAAGAAATCTGTTTATGAAAATCATGAGTGTTAATTTAGGAGACAGGTAAAATAAGAAAACATTAGCAGGCAGGTGAGTGAATGCCAGATTATACAGGCACTCAGGAGGCAGTAAGAGAAATGTGGAGGTTAAATGCCAGCTTGGGTCATGACCAGGCCACAGTCTTCCTGAATTATATTCACAGAAATGTCTCAAAAGGAAAAGGGGGGAAAGAAAAGACGGTGATTAAATATGGGGCTGTTGGGTGTTCAAATTTAAATCCCAAACTCTGAATACTAAATAACCCACAAATATGACATAATAATATATTAGTAGAATTAAGGGTAAAAGTGAGTGATAAAGGAATGTGCACTTAAGGGAACCTCTGGTTATTATTATTATTATCTGTTTATTATACACACATCTGCTAACGTCCCTTATTTTTAGCATTAAAATGATGATTAAGAGGAGATACTATAGAATAAAAATATCTTTAGTCCCTGGATGTTTAATCCCCAAAGAAAGTCTTTAGTCAGTTTTGATGAATACATATTTCTAGTCTTTATATTTGTTGAAACGCTCACTGCCATTTATGTAGATGTTGGATCCCATTGCTCCTACAGTGTCATGGTCCTGTGCAATGAGTATACTGGTATACTGAGGTCAAAATGGGGCTGACTATGTCATCAGAAGAAAACAAAGCCGTGTGTCTGGAATGGAAAAAAAACAGAATGTTCATTTTTCGGAAATTTTTAAAATTTTGTTTTTATAGAACACATGAGTCAGCTTTCCTTTTGTTCTCATTGTGTGTGTGGGGGGGGAAACAGGTTGAGAGACAGCGTGGGTTAGTAAACCAAGGGAGGGGGGATGGGTTAAAATGACTGCATAAATCAACACAAGAAATCAGCAAGGCTTGAAACATTCAGAGAGACCAAAAGCACATTTTTTCTATCTCTACCAAAATGTCTACTAAAACTCCTTGCTCCAGTAGAAATTCACACATTTCTACTTTGGGGTCAGACAGTGCACACAGTTGTTTAACTTTGCAGCATCTGTGCTCTGAAAGTCTCCAGCGAGAGGACATAGTTCTGTCAGGTGAAGTCAGATAAATGTTAGGAGCTGGTGACCCTGAGACTTGACTGCTAGGGCAAGGAGAACCACAGCAGAAGAAAAACCAAGTCCCAGCTCCTTGTGGACAGGAGTTAGGTGACTCAGCAGGGCACAGTGGCTGCGACATCCATTAGAGGATGTCTGATGCTTGCTATGTAACTTAGGGGCGATCATGTGTGCACTATTTTGTTTAGGAATGGGAGAAATCGCTAAATGTTTTCTTGAAACCCTGTGGATAAAAACAGAATTTTAAATGTTTATGCTCGATGGAGAAATTAAGCGCACTACAGCACCAGCTGCGAGTTCTTATTCGAAGGCCAAAAATAAAACTATGGGGAGATTGCTATGCAGCTGACGATGCGAAAGAACTAGAAAACAAGCACCAAAAGCTCCCAGGTCTCTGATGTGTCTCAAAGTGACTTTATTGCAATACCAATGCGCTCTGAAATTTGAAAGAGCATCAGAAGCATCAGAGTCATACAGAAATCATTCCACCTGCAATGTCTGCTTAGAGTTTTGATTTAATACACTTTAATATGTCCACACAAAACATTATTCTCCTTTTTATTTATATGATTACAAATTTTTTGCCATAAGCAATTCATTGTATATTTTCTGAAGGGAAATTAGTATTATAAAGAAATAATTAAAGCTAAAAAATGAAGGAAAATTACTATATAAAATAAATTTAATACATATTTTATAAATATAAAATATTTTATATTCTTTTTAATTTTTGAGGTTAAAAAATAATCACATCATTTTTCTCTTCAATGCACCCACCCAAACCCTTTTAGGTACTATGTACCAGCTCCCTTGCTCTTGTTTCGTTTTAAATGATAGGTTTCTTTTTCTTTCATTTGCTTTGTGTGTATGTGTGTAATGAAAATCATACATATAAGTATATATTTTAATTAGTGATCTATAACACTAACAAATACATATATTTGCATGTCTTCCTAAGTACATTTAATCTATGAAAATGATACTTGTCTAGATATATTTTCAGAGCTCACCATTTGTCATTGAAAAACAAATCAGAATATGCTTTCTTGGGGAAGACATTTATATTTTAAAAATATAATTAGATATTTAACTGGAAATTCATATTAAATAAGGAATATAATATAGATAGATAAGGTATTTATGTAATTAGATTACCATCATTCCTCATAAGAATAATACCACTACACATCTTATTTGATGCAGCATTTACAACCAGAAATGTTAAATGGACTGAGAAACTTACAAGCTCTAAACAAAAACATTTTCACTGCAGCATGATCTTCAGCAATGAAATTAAAAGCACAGTAAATATACAATAGAAATTTATCAAATATGACATAAAATAAAAAATTCATAAACATATCCACGAAATGGAATACTATTTAAATTTTAAAGACACAATGTGCTTTAGCTCCCTGCAAACAGCTTAGATATCACCGTACAAAGGTATTGGAGATCTCTTTCACTGCTAAAATCTGCAGGATTAAGGAATACACTTTACAGTTGGAATTAAACCTACGACTTAGTCTGGAAAATCTCTTTACATGAAATAATGTCTAGTCCCTAAAGACCCCACAGGAGGTTTATGAAATAAGTCAGACCCACACAGCTGACTAAGGGTGATTTTACATTAGAGTAGCAAGCTATTGTTAAACATTGGTCAAGGCATGGGCAAAGCTACCCTAAAAACAGACCCCTGACAAACTCCGTTACTTATTTGCTGACTGATATTATGACTACAACTCAATTAGTAGAGCTAGCACAGTAGGAATCTAAACTTATTTAATGGAGAATTTTGGTGCTAAATTTAAATTTTTACAAGTTACAAGGGAAGATCACCAAAAGACAAAACTGGATATCAATTAGCAAATGTTCCACACATTTCTTGCTGCAATTTTACAATTAATTTCTTTACCATGTTTTAAAATTATAGTGATTTTATTTATTTAATTTTATGTGAGTTCTTTGTTGCATATGTGTGTGTGTTTGTGTGTGTGTGTGCATGTGTGTGTACCACAACTATGCTCATAGATTTCAAAAAGGGCATAAAATTTCATGTCATTGAAGCTATGGATGATTTTGAACCAACTAAATGTGATTTGCCAAAGACCATATCTACCGTCTCTGAGAGAGTTTTAAGTGCTTTTATTCTGGAAACATTTCTCCAGCCTCTTAACTGCGATCCAAGTTTACAATAAGATTGCATTACTAAAAGCATATTATTTAAAGCTAATACAGCTCATTAAACTAAATTAAGCACTCATATTATTTTTCATACTATGTCTTATAAAATAATTATCTTGTATTATTATCTTAATATATATGATTAATATGTATTTAATGATCAAGGGAAAGCAACTGTCCAGATGAATATTGATAATTTTTGTTTAGCACAGCATAGGTTTTATAATTAAAAGAAATTTGAATGTATCTGCACAGGAAATGGATGGTAGATTCACTTAGTTATTTTTGAGGAAAGACAATTTCATCATATTCATGAATTATATTTCAAGAACTAGAGCGAGACCAAGTCTTGTAGTATTCTGCTTGCTAGATGAGTCTAAACAAAGCGTAATCTAGTTTATCTGTCACCTGTATAAATCTCATTCAAAAATTTCTGTGTCACTCTCCCTGGTCAAGTCACATTCCTAGTACTTTCTAAGTGCAACATGAATGCTCTCTCTACACTCACCTTCCTGGTTTGCATTGCAAATCACATCTCATGCAGTTCTTGCTTCTTGAACCACAAAACAAGGACCCTGGGAGCAGGACTGGCAGGTGATTTAGTCCTTTGGATTCCAGACAGCTTACACCACTGTCTGACACACTGCAGTCTACACAGCGTTTTAAAGACTGAGGAGCAGGACTGAAACAGGGTTGGTCTAAGAACTGACAACAGAATTTCTCTGAGAGGAAAGAAAGTGTTCCAAGAAGGGAAGGAAAGAGAGGTACTTCACAGCGGCACAGTGCAAACTTGAGTGGTGCTTGCTGAAGGACCGTGTGAACTGTCAGTTGGAGGAAGGAGAACAGGCGTGTGCACACTGCTTTATTCTTAGAGAAGAGTATTTTTTTCTTTTTGTCATAAATAAACACACTGAAAATATATAAAGCATATTCAGTATTTAACAACTCTTCTATTTTCTTCTCTGCTATTCTTGATTGATAGGTTTATTCCATACCTAATCCATTGTTTCTGGGAACAGGATAATCACATATTGGGTATTTCTTACTTTGTCTTTTAACATGTGAGATCTTTATCATATTTTAAGTTGATATTGATGTCTCCATATATCTTCATAATGGAATTTTATGAGAGGTCATACATAGTTTTTAGATTCTCTGAACATTCACTAGGGGAATGTGGCCTCTCCCCAGTGGTAAGAAACTGATACTTTAGGTAGCAAAGTGATTCGTTTTTATTCAAGTCCTACCTCTAAGACTACTAGTAATTATTTGCTTCTAATTTTCAAAAGACTATTTTAACTCCATTAACTTGCTAATTTGATTTCATTATTTATAAATTATAAACTATTTTCTTATCTATACTTTATAGAAACTTATCTTATATTCATATCTTTTTTCAAAAGTCTTTTATATTTTTGATTTATAATGTGATTACATCATTTCCCACTTTCATTTTCTCCATCCATACCCTTCCTTTCCATTATTCCCTCCTCAGCCTTTTTTTTTTTCAAATTCATGGCCTCTTATTTATTTCTAAACAAAAAAAGTACAACTTGCTCAATGTGTATAATGCTACATGTATGTATGTTTTTTACGGATGAACATCTGCTGTGGGAAAAAAAAACAATTAGTGTGGTCTCCCCCTGAAGAAGATGACATTTCTGTTCTCAAGTACATTTTTTTGGTACCTTGTAGCGCCATTCTGTAGTAATGAAGGGAGCGGACCTGCTTTCGTCCAGGCCAGCTCCCGCACGGCTAGCTTATACCCCGAAATAACAACACA
>LOEQ01014315.1:0-18391 GCA_001685075.1 Bramus lutescens | reverse complement strand
CCCTGGCCATTTTGCCTACTTCCGATATTCAGGAGGATAACTACATGTTATTCTTTGGGTTCACCGTCCTATTTAGCTTAAGTCAAAGCATTTTCATAATGAATAGGTTGAATTAATCCAGCAGCATTTATAATCAAATGTCTTTTAACAGCTCTTTCTCCTTCCTCAACAGTCAAACAATTCAAAGACAACACAATAACATACAGTATACAGATTCTCCGTGTGTTTTTCATCTTTGTAGCTTTAATTTTTTTACTCTGTTTCTTTTATTTTTATTTTTTAATTTTTTTGAGACAGGGTTTCTCTGTGTATCTTTGGCTATCCCGAAACTCTCTCTGTAGACCAGGCTTCTCTTGAACTCAGAGACATCCACCTGCCTCTGTCTTCTAAGCACTGGGATTAAAGGTGTATGCCACTACACCCAACTTAACTACTCTATTTATTTCTTTTTTAAAAGGACTTTCTTTATTCTTTTTCTTTTCTCTCTCTCAAACCTACACATATTTTTAAATCATTTAGATTTTTTTAATCTGAATCTGTCTTTACTGTTTATCTCTGTCTTTTTCTGACCACATGACCACATGAACAATATTATAGCTTTGGTTTTGGCAGCTGGATCCACCCAATTCCTTAACTTTTTGGAAGTTTAGTATCATGGTGTAGGTACTGGTAGGAGTTACATTAATTGACAAAACTCTGTGAACTTTCTACATCCATGATACCACTAAGAAGTCTGCCACTGGCTCCTCATAAACATCATTTAAGTGTTTGCTGGCAGAGTCTTTTAAAAGAGCTCTGAGGTTTTTGCTGCTAATACTGAGTAAAGAAGCCTCTCTTAAAGGATCTGTGCCGTTGCTTGCCTCTAGCACACAGAGCCCACCTGAGACAATGCTGCTGCCAAGAAGCCATACTGGACTCTATTCTTTTCTCTCTAAAATCCTTTTTTTAAAAGTTTTCTCAGGTTTTATGTGGAAATTCTTGCCAAATATTTGAGTGCCATTATATAATCGAAGAATGTACTTTCATTTCTTGGCCACTGAGACCTGAATAATCTCACAAGAATTATATCAATTACAACACTGCTTGGCCAATGGCTCAGGCGTATTTCTAGGTAGCTCTTACATCTTAAATTAACACATTTCTATCCATCCGTGTATGAGCATATGGCTTTGGCTTACCGGTAAGGTTCTGATGAACTTCTCCTTTGGCAGCTTCATAGAATCTCCCTGACTTCACCTTCTTTCAACCAGTATTCAGTTTATTTTTCCTATAAGTATGATTTCAAGACACAACCTTGACCCTCACCATGTAAAGTCTACCAACATTCTGCCCTGTCATTGGCCAAACAACGTCTTTATTAAGAAATGGTATTAAAATATTCACAGCATAGAGAGGGAAATCCCACATCACATTTTAACTATACAACATTGCACAATGAACCATCCTCAACAGGTATATCCAACCTTTTGACATTGTCCCCAAAAGCTTTTGTCATCTACAAAGCTCACACTGCAGAACTGTGCAACTGAGTGAGAATGCTGTAACCTTATACATTACTATTGGGCTCCATTCAAGGCTACCGACTGATACCTACAGCTCATGGACCACAGGTTGGACATGCCTGATAAAATAATATTATTGTATTATTTTAATAGTAATACAGCTATGATCATATTTATTCATAGTTTGTTGGTAAAATTCACCAGGGCCCAGTGGAGGCAGTCTTTCCATGGCTGAATGCTTTTTTGTCTTATATGGGATAATTCAGATGTGGAGGGAGACGAGCAGGCCAACTTTACTGGGCTTATTCAACTGGATTTTTATTATTGGTGCTGCTATTTTCTCTTTTCTCTGAGGTCAACCTGGGCTTTACTCCAGCACAGTGATCTCAGAGAGGTTAGAGGTCATGTTACATGGTGGGTGGATTTCCTGGAAATGGGGAGGAAACAGACTTCACTGACTAGGAGACAACAACCCCTGCACATAGAACTAAGGGGAACTATTACTGGAGGCTTTTAGAATTTATTTCTGATTTAAGATTCTTTAAATATTTCTTACCACAACCTGTAAGAATTATGTGTGATATAGGGAATGTCTATATACCTCAGAATAAGTATGATTTAAAGACACAACCTTGTCCCTTACCATGTAAAGTGAACTCACATCATCAAACTTATTCTAATTTTTTAAGTGAAAGCTATAGTCTGTGAGTTTATTTTACAAACAGTGGATTGAAGAGTGAAGTAAAAATTAGCAATTTTTGCAAAAGTATGCATAAACACACATTTTGAGATAAGTGTGTTGCAGAGAAAGAGAAGGAAAATATCAGGGTAAGTAAAAACATTCTTAAAGCTTGTGTGCCTAGTGTCATGGATCACAGCTAGGTTAGGATCCTGTCTTTGATGTCAAGCAAAAGTTCCCTCAGGCCTCCCTAAGCTGCCAATCTTTAAAAGTCAGAATGCATTGCTAAGCCAGTAGGCAGCCTTGGTTTATTTTGATCCACTTGAACATTAGTTTGATTTCTCTGCTTGCTTTGTCACCTGTCTGGAGCTGTAACATGCATCCTGCAAGTTCAGTCTTGATGTGCCCTGTATCTTTATTATGCTTTCTTTTTCCTCCTATAAGTAGACCAAGGACATTGCAGCTTCCATCCCTTAACAAACGTCTTTTAAAAATTGTTGATAGTATTTTAGAGCTTGTGACTGTGAAAATAAAAATATCTCTCAAAGCTGTGGCATTGTGAGTTGTGAAGAGAGTTATTGTGAGCACAATTCCCCCCGCAAGTGGGAAATGTGTCTCTCACCTTCAAATTCAACCTGTTCCAGAATCACTCAGTGTGCGGACATTATTTCCCAGGTTGAATTATTACTTAAATAAATCTATACAACAAGATTTAAAATACTTTGGTTCTGCCTATTGTGTGGATGAATACCATTTCAAATGATATATTACAGCACACCAAAGATAAAATAATGAATTATATAGCTTTCCACTATTGCTTCACTCATCTCAAAGGTTATAGAATGCTAAATTCAATTTAAAATATTCTTTTATAAAAACATACATGGTAAGAAAATTTCATATTTTCTTACCAGTCACACAGAGTTTGACAACTCTGAATATCTCCACCAGATCCATAGAAGACTGACCCTGCTGACAGTCAGATATGGAAAGTGGAGGGGTTCAGAAGACCCTACCTCTATTGTTGAGCTAGCGGTTATTGATAGATTCTTGGAGACAGAGAAACATTGACTTTTGTTGTGTGGCCACTGCCAGGCTCTAAAAGGTAGTTCAAAACCCATGGTCAAGGGAAGGCCCTGGATCAACTCAGTGAGTCATGTAAAAGAATAGACACAAACATGAGAGGTCAGTGGGGATGAGGTGGGTCAGAGAGACAGCGGAGTAAGAATGGCCACTAAGCATTATGTAGACCTGTGAGACTTTCTAAAATCAAATAATAGAAACACACACATACACACACACACACACACACACAATTTAAATGAATGAGTCTCTAACTGTCCTTCAAACTCTGGAATCCTGTGACCACAGGGTGCTTCCATGAGAAGGAATGCTAACCTGTGCTGTGTTACCTTTTTATCTCACAGGTGATGCACCCTGACAGACACTAAAGCATATTTTTATATTACTCTTTTACAAAATGTACTTCTGAAGGATACGTTGACAAAGGACATGGTGTGTTTCCAAAATTAACTGTGAAAGACAGATCATCTAGGCATGACTGAAAGCCATGCATAACCTTTGTGTTCAGGTACTTCATTTCAAAACTGTCACTTTCTGCTCGTTCAATGAGACTGTCATACTATTTTAAGCCTTAAAATTTGTGTTCTCAAGTTGAACAGGAATTATTGCTTCTATATTTGGGCTTATTAGAAATAATTTAAAATTCATTTTAAATGATAAAATCACCTTTTTTAAATGGTTGAATTCAGTTAAATGTTGAAAATTGCAGTGTAGGTATTATTTTTTTGTATGTGTGACTTTAATTAGCAACAATTCAACATCTGTATATGTAGCACAAGACTATTTTAAGGGCCTCAGAAAAAATTATATTATGAAATAATTTTCTTTACTTTTAGATTCACCAGAAATAGATTAAACGTGAAATAAATTGGGGGATAATGTTACCTAGAATTTAAGACTTTTCCATATATAGATAAACTTTAAAAATATGACAGTTGAAATATATCATCATTGATCTATCCTGTGATACGTGTGCAAATAAAAAGCTACATCCCTAGGAAATATGTTTGCCTCTGATCTTACTTCCCAGAATGAATTATGAGATTTTGGAGGGTTATGAAATAAAGATATAGGAATCATCCCCCCCCCAGTGTCGAGGGAATGAATTCATTTATTTGTAATTTATTTTTACAATTTACTTTCTACATAATCCTTATTCTCCCAATTCAGACTTTGCACAGCGCTAATTCTGAGGGCCAAGGAAAGAACTACTGGAGTTAGGTAAACCTGCTAGCCTTGGGCAGTCTCCACCAATCAGGGAAGGGAAGAGAAAGAGGCTTACCTCCTGGTGTGCGAGGGTTTCCCAGGAAAGATCAACTAGAGAACTGCTTCATCTGGCAACGAGGCAAGGAACTGTAGGATCTGGGTGTGTTGCAACAGGTGTCAATTCAAGCAGCAAACCTCCATCAAGTGTGTGAGAGTTAGGCAGTCTATGTGTGGGCATAAATTAGAGGTATTCACGAGGAAACATGATTACTGTCCTGGTGGTAGAAGCCTGCTCCTGGGTGGATATTTGTCCTGAATACTGCTATGTGGAACAAAAACATGCTTTCTTGAAGAAGATAAGATGATGTGAGACAGAAGATGAAAATAAATTTAAGCGCTACCTTGGGATGTACTGTACTAAATTTTAAAATAATAGAGGTACTCATATAATCCTAATACCAGAGGATGAGATTCAAATAGGTACCTATCATTTAACTGTAAATGGTTCTTACATATTTACATAGTGATCAATGAATACATACTTTATCTTAGCTGCCTCAGAGTGACACAGCAAAATGGGAGCATGATTTAAATTACAGAAGTCCCTTTCTCCATAGTTTTAACACCAGCAGTCTAAGATCAAGACATGGCATGTTTAGCTTCTACTGAGGGCTTTCTGCCTGGCTTGTAGAAGGATGACTTTCTTCTGTGTTCTGATATGACAGGTAAGGAGAAGGGAAGAGACTCTTCCAAGCCTACAAAGGCCCTTTGTTCTCAAGACTTCTGCCAAGCTTACATGTCAACCACACTTCTGTCTCCCAGTATCATGATACTTGTTGTGGTCTTTAGTAGAATATATGGGTGTCCTAGAGGATCACAGATCAATGGAAACTGTCAGGTTTGATCATCTCACTGATACCAGGAGACTCATGCATCATATTTGATTTTCCTTATACAAATTCTCTGTAATTGCTTCAAAATTAAACTATCTCCATGAACTTCATTTCATGAGTTTGTCCATATTTATTAAGATTAGTTATTCTAGTTTAGTTATATTATATATTCTTCTGAAATAGGAAATTTATCCATTAATTTCATGAGTGTAAAAGATCTTTATTTTATTTTTGTGCCTTTTGCAAATAAAATAGTCATTTGTTCATAATTTGAGGAAAATGCAGGCATTGATCCCACTTATTCCAAAGTTTATCTTCTCATCTGTGTGGGAAAGAAGGACGTTGTCTCAAGGTTTCTCTGTCCGCTCAGGTACTTTGGACAACATACAAATCCTGCTTTCCCCAGTTATCTGGATAGAATTTAAGAGAGAAGAATGAAAACCTTAATCTGAATGTGGTTGTTCCTACACAGGGAAGTTACCCAAATCACAGCACCATCCTCACAGTAGGCTCCGATTAATCAGTTGCTCACAAGGCCCTTCACTCTTATACTCTATTTGAGCCCAACAGCCAAAGGAAATTTATTTCCAGCATCATTAGTTTAGGTAATACCCTGTGGTTGAAGGTAACAGGAAGTAAACTTCAAAGAATATTCGGGATAGATTTTCCTTCTTTGAGGTTTCCATTCTTTCAAAAATCCTTCCAGCATGAAATCAGCTTTGTTCATTGGTAGCTTTGCTAGACAGCCAGTACTAATTCAGCCTTGTTCATAGATAGCTTTACTTTATCTTAATTTGTAAGTGTTGTGTATACATAAACTGATTTCATTTTTTTAATATAATAAAATTTATGCCAAGTTGGGTGATGGAAAGAAGAGCTAGTGATTGCTTTGGTTCTTTCTAAAGAGGAATTAGCTAACTGGTTTCCAATTAATTATGTCTGTAGACTTTTAATGTTTCGAAATAGAGGGTTTCACTTAGGCTAGTCTTTTGGGAAATGACAGCTAGATTTTAGTAGTAAGGTTTAAAGAAAAAAGTCTAAATGCAATAAAAAAAACTGTTTGATTGCACTGAGTACATTGTGGACAAGTGGAAGAGAGTACTTGACATTATAAATCCAGCCAAATGAAGTGTGTACTAGAATACTTGATTGTTTTTATCTTAAAGACACTATGGATACACAGAGTAGTCACATACTCGGAACTCAGAAGTATTCCTATCTTTAGTAAATTTTAGAAAGGCTTTTGTGTCGTAAGCTATGAGATTTGAAGACAGCAAAGGAGAAAATCAAAGTTTCCTTATTGGTGTCTTGACACCCCTCTTAGCCTGCAAATCATGGAGTAGTCTGGATAGCTTTGTCCAAATTTGGCGACTGTAAATTCTGATGTCAGCTGACCTCGCGTACTGGCATCTACTTAAGCCACTAGGTCTGCCATGCCATGTCATGAGATAATCCATATAAATATTAATCAATGCAACAAGGTAATAGACCCATAACAGGAGTCCAGAATCTTTCCTCATAAAACAAGTTTTAATTGCAGATATTTTTCACCTCCATCTACCTTTCAATATGGTGTCAAGAAGTTTGTTTTCCATCAAAATTTGTAGAGCGGTGATAGGACTTCCAGCCCAGAGGGAGGTGGTTCCTTGTTCTACACATCTGTCACAAGTTCCCAGTTTCCATCAGTTATTGAAGCTTATGCATTACCCCTTTGTTATTTCCCTTTAAAACTCTCCAGGGAATTCAGAATCAAGAGTGAAACAACACTAGTAAATTTACACAAAGATAGCATTGGGCATGCCTTAAGATATCTGCTGGAAAAAGTAGATGAATGCCCCCTAAACCACAGCAGAATCCAGAGATTAACTTGTCTAGACTCATAAGATTTTCATAGCAGTTTCTCGGAAGTCTTGGATCCATCTTCACAGGAGCTGTTTCTTTGTGTTGGCACAGAGATTAAACTCAGCAAACTGTGATGTTTTTATTTTTATCCCAAAAAGGTAAAAGCATTTGTTACAGCCACACCAGTAAAATATTTCAATTTCTGTTAATTTTGTGACCATTTATATGAACATACATCATATTCTCCCTACCATCATCTATTTTAGTCTCACTTTTCCAAATTTATTTTTATATGTCATTATGCAAAAAACTTCACCCTTAAGTTTTTCATTGATAATCCCAAGGCAGAGTAGTAACTACCGCCCCGATCTCATGCCTTTATCAGTGTTGAATGAGTAGCTAGATAATAATTAGTCTGAAATTAAGAGTCAGTATAATTCTACCACCAAGATATTCTATGGGACCTGTTAGACCATGAGTTTGCGGTTTAATCAAAGACTCAAACTAGTAATGAAGTTGACTACTCTTTGCCTCAAAGCATTACAGAAAACCCAATCACAGGTCAAATACGAAAGCTTTCCAATATATTCATGTTTTACTCCTCAATCCTTTCTATTTTTCTTTCAGTGTCTGCCAAGCCAAGACCCCATAGTGACGAATATTCAAAGAAAATCCCCCCACCAAAACCAAAACGGAATCCCAACACTCAGCTTAGCACGTCATTCGATGAAACCTACATCAAAAAACATGTGCCAAGAAGAACCTCGCTCCCACGAGATTCATCCCTGTCCCAGGTCTGCAGCCCTGCAGTGGACCCGGAAGAAGAGGAGCCGGTGTACATCGAGATGGTGGGTAACATTCTGAGAGACTTCAGGAAGGAAGAAGACGACCAGAGTGAGGCTGTGTATGAGGAGATGAAATACCCCATTTTCGACGACCTCAGTCATGATTCCAAATGTGACTTTGACCATCACAGTTGTTCTTCACAGTGTGCTACTCCCACGGTGCCTGACTTGGACTTCCTCAAGTCTTCAGGACCATGTACTCCTAAGGGTCTTCTCTGTGACATACCCCCACCCTTCCCCAACTTACTTTCTCATAGACCACCCCTGCTGGTGTTCCCACCAGCCCCAGTGCACTGCTCCCCCAATTCTGATGAGTCTCCGTTGACCCCTCTAGAGGTCACAAAGCTTCCTGTATTGGAAAACGTGTCTTATATGAAGCAGCCACCTGGAGCATGTCCATCCTCCCTGCCATCGCACACCTCCAGTCACACTAAAGACCAGACCGGAGCCCTGGGCCCGGCGCCTACAGCATCTGTGCTCTCCTCCTCTCCTCCGCCTCCATCCACTCTGTACAGAACCCAATCTCCTCATGGCTATCCAAAAAGTCACTCTACCTCCTCATCCCCTGTCAGCATGGGGAGGTCCCTGACGCCTTTGAGTCTCAAGAGGCCTCCCCCCTATGACGCTGTGCATTCTGGCAGCCTCTCACGAAGTTCTCCCTCAGTGCCTCACTCGACCCCCAGACCCGTGTCGCAAGATGGGGCCAAGATGGTCAATGCCGCGGTGAATACCTACAGCGCTGCGCAGAGTGGCTCCAGGTCCCGTACACCGACCAGTCCTTTGGAGGAGCTCACCAGCCTTTTTACCTCAGGGCGTAGCCTGCTGAGGAAGTCATCCAGCGGCCGAAGGTCCAAAGAGCCTGCAGAGAGTAAGTTGAGCAACCTGATCTGGTACAGGCCTCAAAACCAAAATGAGGCCCCATTGGTGCATGCATACAAAGCTCAGGGAACTTGCTTCTGAGTCTTTTTGATTCCCATGTCAAAAAGTAGCGATATTTTTAAAGTTCTGGCACATTAAAAGAACTAGTGCGTTCTGAGTGGGCACTCATCACAAAGATTAAAAATGGCAATCTGCCCAGTTGTAATACAGTCTGCTCCCCAAAAGGTGGGAGTTTCTTTAAGGCTATAATTGAAATTATTACAATGGCCCCAAAAGGTCTAATGAAGAACACCATGCATTTTTTAGGTAAAAGATTTGATTAGGAGGAACATAAACATTTATATCCAGAATAGTGAGGACAAAACTTATCTAAGATTACAACTCAGTGTTGGAGATTTTCTGCAGGAAATCCTGCAGGAAAGACAGCAAATGGGACAAAGTTTGAGGTTTCTTTTCCTTTCATATAAAGAATAGTTCTGTCTACACGCCTCATATGATCACAGGCTTCTGTCCACTGTCAACGAGAACACTCGATTTTCTGCTACACACCATGGGAGGGGATGGAGAGAGAGCTCAGCAGCTAAAAGGACTTGCACATGCACAGCTTGGTTCATAGCTACCTCTGATTCCTGATGGAGGGACTCTGGCATCTTCACACATGTGGTCAAACAGGCAACACACACACACACGCTCCAATAGCACCACCACCATACTACATACCACACAGACACACATATAGACACACCATGGTTGTCTACTTATATAGTTCTTACTGTTTAAATGGGGAAGAAAAGAAGTCCCTATCACTTTTTATGCTGGGGATGACCATGGCATTCTCAAGTAACCCATTATCATTGGTTAGCTATAAATGGCTTCTCCTTTCTTTACCAGGAAATAATTATAAATGCATTAGTTGATTAAATAATACTCTCCCACATCTTTTTAGGAGCCTAAGCAGTAGTTTTTAATGCCTTCAACATTCTTGAGTTACATCTATCTATCTATCTATATATGCATATATATATATCTTTAAATTATTTTAAGAATTGAATTTAAAAATTAAGGGGATTCTATATTTCATGTTAGATACATGAAACAAAACTATATACATATATAACATCTCAACATCTCAAATCACTCATGCACACACTCAAAATTCTTAGGAGCAGTCTGTCTGTATAACAGTTGTTCAGAATTCAAACAGTTTCTGCCTGTAGGGATGTTTGACAACGTCAGTGTCTAGTAAAATCATTGGTAGTCATTCTGGGATGATACTGTGTCTAATGCAGAAGGTGGGATTATAGAGAATAATTAAAAACTACTCACTAAAAGGCAGATCCATTGTGAGTAAATTTTTTAGAATAAAAGAGAAAAATGTGAATGAATTATTTACTTCTAAAATATAGAATTCCCCCGTGACATTATCAGGCATTTCACTTTGGATTGGTGAAACTCTTGGGCTTTCTCCCTACCTATCAGCTTCTTTGGAGAACCCTTAACACCTCCAGCTGGCAGATGTACCAATTAGCTAGAAAAACTGTATATAAAGGAACAATTAACTAATGAAGTTATTTCAGGGGAAAAAGTCCATCTGCTAGTATCAATCTATGTGCCGTGTATCAGAGACACAACTCTTTGACTTTGAAAGGGCTTTGCATTCTTTAAGAACAAAGCTTGTGCACAGAAGAGAGTGACCTGGGACCTTTGTAGGCTTTCTGAGCCAAGGACTGGGTTCTTTTCTGTCATCTGTTGGTTGTATTGCAACTCTTCAGAGAAAGTCATGCTGAGTTTCATTAGGCCTGACATTTTATTCTACATAAATGAGAGGGAAGAAAAATGAAGAGTGGGGATGAATAATTAAAACTTTAATTGTCCTTGGTTATAGAGAAAAATAGAAACATATTACTTTATGCTAAAAAATAGAAGAACTCTTAGAAATATTATGTGATGCACAGAAACCAAATTTTCTAATAAATACAAAGTAGCTACTAATCGTTGCTTCACTATTTTCCATGACATCTTCTTTCCTTTATCAACCTGACAGGGTTGGTAGGCACCTGTTGACATCATAAACACAGAACAAGTGACATAAAGTAGTGGAAGATTCATGACTCAAGTGTCATTAAGGGTTCTTTTGATATAATATTTCAGGATTATTTTACATTCTAGAGATGTTGGTATCTTTTTTTCCCCCTTTATGCACTTGCAAAGTGAATTTGCTGGTCAGAGATAAGGCTGTGATTCCTGCCTTCAGTTCAAGAAGATACACTAGAAACTGTGGAGAAACAGTATTGGCTGGGCTCAGTTTCTAGTTTTTGTGCTTACAGGTTCAGGCTTAGCTAGCTTTCTTATACACCCAGGAGCAATTCCTAAGGCCTGGTACCACTCATAGTGAGCTGTTCCCTTCTGAATCAATTAATGACCAAGAAAATCCCTCATGGGAGCTGGAAAGATGGCTCAGTCACACTTCTTTCTTTTACAGAGTACAAGAGTTCAGATTCCATCATTAATATTACAACCATCCCTAATTCTAGTTCCAGGAGTTCTGGTATCCTCTTTTGACCTCCACAAACACCAGGTGTACATGTGGCACACAACATACGTTCAGGCCAAACACACTCAAAAAAATCTTTAAAAATATATTCTCTCAGAGACCTGCTCACAAACTAACCTGACAGAGAGAGTCAAGGTTCCAGTCCTGAGCATGAACCTCAGAAATCTAGAATTCATATATTTAACTGCAGATATCATGAACACCACTATCCAGTAGCATGATAGTCCATGACTACTCCAAGGGAAATTAAGACACTGATCCAAACCCAGCTATGGCTAGGGAAGTGGCTCAGCAGGTATGAGAGCTTGGGACACAAGCCTGAAGCCTGAATTCAGATCCCAGCGCCCATATAATATGCTGGGAACAGCTGCTCATATGCCTTTTATGCTAATGCTCTAGCAGGAGCAACAGGAAGATCTCTGGAGAGTGTTGCTTGTTGTCATCCCTCCTGGTTTAGTGAGGGACCCTGTCTCACAGGAATAAAGCAGAGTGCTAAGAGAGGAACTTGATCTCCTCCTCTGGCCTCTGCGCGCGCACACACACACACACGTACATGCACCACACATTTATCAAACACATGCAAACAATAACAATAGCAACAAGAAAATGGCTAAAGGCAATGACAATCATCCCACAGCAGAAGACCAGGCACAGACTCAGGTGAGCACAGGAAGAACAACAGACCCTCAGTGAATGCTCTCATCCCCACCTTCTTTATCCCTTAGACCTGTGAGTCTGTCCAAGCAGATATTTGCTTTTAAAATGAAGGAAAATATACAGTTCTTTAAGAATGAGCCAGTCTGTTTAATCAGTCTTCTTTTAAAGCTAAAATACCCTGTATTCGGGGTGGTAAGGTTAAGTGAAAAATAACTAAAATTCCTTGATTTTGAGCATTCATGTGACTCCTAATTAATTGGGATAGCGACTTTGTCTGTTTTCCTTGTTCAGTTTATCCTAGAACTGCAGCTCAGAATCACTGAAGAAAACATAATTTCATAAATAATTGCTCACCTTTCTGGGGGTACGGTGCAGCTGTCTTTGATTGATTCCAGGAGACATGTTTATCCCCAGTGTTTATATTCACTGGCTGCTGAATCTTTAAGTGCAATTTCTTGTCAGCAATTTAAGCAGCAATTCTGTTAAGAAGAACTGTGCTGCTTTAGACTCTAAAATCCAGCCCCACTGTCAATTCAGAAATAAACTAGAGTGATCTATTTAAAAAGAGACTCTCTCAGTCATCCCGAAGTCACACCGGTGGAATATACTACAACTGATTTCTTTTGCTCCTCATCAAAAGTTAGATGAAACAGAACATTTACTATCTGTGTTTCATTTACTATCATGGATTTTGAAATCTATAAAAAGTATAATTAATAAATTGCTATGTTTAAGTAAGAAGGTAAATTCCTTGTGCCGTATTACAGTGCCTGGTGTGTGGCCTCTACTTAACTAAAGGATCTGAGAATTTAGAACAATACTAGATGCCATGAGAGGTACTTTCCATCTTGGCCTAACCACAAAGTGTTGGGGCTTTGGATAAGGCTTTTATGCCATACTTTTCCAACTTATAATTGAAAATACTAGGTGGTAAAACTCAGCTCTCTCCTGCTTATGGGTTTTGTGCTTCTATGGACTGATGGATGGCCTGATGAACCCCAGACACACCTCTGAGTCTTTGTGTTAGAAGTCTTCCCTTGCTCCAGGGATTCCTATAAATTCCATAAAACAGTGTCAGTTTTACCCTGGAGTATCTATCCAGAATCTGTCAGCTTAGAATTTTACATAGATAGTTAGCTTTTGTGTGCTTTGCTTGTACTTCTGTAATGATCTGTAACCTAGACTAACGTCTCATAATTAAAACAAAACCATTACTAAGACAAAAGGCAGGTAGGGAAAGAGCTATATCTTACAGGTGTTTTAATTCTTGTAACACCTTGATCTGCTGTGTTTCTCAGAGTCAAAGCAATGTGTATATATATATGTTTATACACTCACACATATATGTGTGTGTTGAACTAGAGTGAATATGCACTATAATTTGAGAAGACTATCGAAATTGAGCAGGAGATATCATATAAGAAATATTTGACCATGAAGTTTAAAAAAAAAGACTTCTGTGACCTAGAAAATTTTACATTGAAATCAATATAATTATTCAACAAGAGAAGTGAAGCTGAATACTGAATTGCTTACACTCTTAAGTGGCATGATTTAAAGACCCATTCTATCCCAGGCATATTTAACTGGAATAAAAAAAACATAAAGACTATAACCATGAAGCATTTAAATGTAAGCCATTCTGTAGATGTCAAATCATCTTCAGCTCCTGTGCCAATGAAAGAGCTGTGAAAATTGATCCCTTTGGATGTCTAGAATTTAAAAGGTACAGTTATAAAAGTAAGTAAGGAACTTAACACTTTAAAGAAGGAATTCCAATCGGCTAAACATTATGCGTCATTGAGCACAAGCGGAAAGAAGAATGCAGCCCTCTTCAAGCACGTCATTTAATCTCTCTGAAAAGAAGCCGTGTGGAAACCCAGGGAACTATTAAGATGCCGCTAGCAGGTTGAACGTGTGCGCATTCTCGGAGGAAACTGAGTTCATTTGTAAAATATTTTGAAAGCTTTTCATATTTTTCTTAAAAACATTATTTCCTCCAGAAGTTTGTAAATGAGTAACCACTTCAAATTTAATAAGGTGTATGGAGCAGTGCATGGTGATTCATGGTTAAAGCAAGCTTATTATTGCAGCTTGCTGATGGGAGTTAGGTTAATTAAACCTTCCATTCCTAGTAGAAAAGCCAATCAGCTGAAGAATCTGGGCCATCGCTATTCCCAAAGGAAAGAAACGAAAGTCCTAACGAGTACTTGAGAGGAGAGGGAGGAGTGTAGAAGACATGGTTTTGAATCCATGCGTACTGGGGCAACGTTTCAATTGAGACAGCTGAGCTTTACTTCTGACCATGGATAACAGAGAAAAAACTTAATCTACATTTTCTCCTGATCCAATTTTAGCTGCATTCAGTGAAATGACATTTTTCTATTTTCTGTATGCATCTTCCTGTTATAAATGGGATTAATAACACTAAGCAAGGCAGAGAAAGAAGAGAGAATCAACAGCCTTAAAGAGCTCCAGGTAGTTAAGGGTTGGGTAGGAAGGGGGATTCATATCCTCCATGGTAGCCTCTTCAAGTTCACCTTGCTCAAATAAAAATAACCCTCATTTATGGCCATCCATGTAGCATTTATTATATGTAATGGGACACACACACACACCACAATGATTAGAAGGGCGTTTGTTGGGAAAAAAAGAAGGAATTCTGGAGAAGTAGAAATGAGAGAGGATCACATAATCAATGTGCACAATATAAACATATATGTGTATGTGACTGTGAAACAATAAATAATAGTAGTTTGAAACAAGTATNACACACACACACACACACACACACACCACAATGATTAGAAGGGCATTTGTTGGGGAAAAAAGAAGGAATTCGGGAGAAGTAGAGATGAGAGAGGATCATATAATCAATGTGCACAATATAAATATATATGTGTATGTGACTGTGAAACAATAAATAATAGTAGTTTGAAACAAGTATAAACCAGATCGGGACGTTCATTTATTGCCTAACACAGGCATGGTGCTGTGAATGACTACTTCTATCATGTCTTTTTGTTCTCATGACACAACTGAGCTATCCAAATGGCTAGAAGGATTTAGTTGATAGCATCCCCCAAGAGAGTGATCAGAACTGAGGTGAAGTGTTGCTTTATTCGAGTATCACATTCTGGATGTCAAATTTTCCTTTAGAGCTCCATACTAATTTTAATGTTTTGATTGATTGGTTATTACCCATTTATTCGTGATTACCACCCAGAGAGAGCTGTCAGAAGATGAACGCTTGTCAATGGCACAATGTCCTGAGACATTGAAAACCTAGGAAATTTAAATAAAGCACTGCACACTGCTCTTTCATTAGTTTATTGATTTACTTGTTTATTAATAATCTTCCTTTAATGTTGAATAATTCATTTTGGCTTAGTATTGACTAGTAAAAGGTCCCATTTATGTTTCAGGAAGAAAACAATAAAAGAAAAGACTCACTACATCTAGGCAATGACCCTCACTTAAGGGCATGTTCTGTATGTGGTATCTATTCCTCTCCCATTCTATCAGGGTTTCTCTCTGCAACACCCCTGGCTGCCCTGGAACTAGGTCTTGTAGACCAGACTGGCCTCGAACTCACAGAGATCCACCTGCCTCTGTCTCTCGAGTGCTGAGATTAAAGGTGTGAGCCATCACTGCCTGGCTCTCCTATTCTTTTTTTTTCTTGATTTATTTTTTAGATAGTTTTTCACTACGTAACTCAGCCTAGCCTTGACCCCTGGATCCTCTTGCTTCAACCTCGATAAGTTCTTGACTGACAGGCATGGACTTTCACCCTCGTTCTTGATTGGTATTTTTGAGCGGCTCTCAGGTTGGCAGTTATTTTCTTTCCTCGTACACTAAAGGAAATACTTTTGCGGCTTCTTTCTCATGATCTAGGACCCTGGTTGACTTCCCAACTTCTTGGTTTCCCATGGTTTAATGCAGTGTGCTCAGCTGTGGTTTAGCTTTTGGTTTATTCTACTCAGAGTCACAGGCAACATCAAGTTACCACAGCCACTCCCTTGATGACACCTAAAAAAGACTGTGAGCTCAATGGGATCAAGCAGTCTATCTGTCAATGAAATCTCTTGCCTTTTGTCCTATTCTATTTTAACCTCAATTTCTTTCCACTCAACCTAAAATCATATAAGCTTTCCTACTTGTTCTCTGACTCTAGTTTATTTTCCATCTCGATTCCCTTAAGGCTTGCATTGGTTAGTTTTTCGGAACTTGACACTAACTAGAGTCACCGAGAAAGCAAGAATGTTGAGAAATTGCCTCCATCACATTGGCCTGAAAGTATGTCTCTGGGCATTTTCTTAGCTGTTAATTGACATAAGGGCGCCCTGACCACTATCGTTGGCATTGTCCCTAGGAAGATGGGTGTGGGCACTATTTTTAAAAGTAGCAGAGCAAGCCAAAGGAAATGAACCAGTAAGTAGCTTTCTTTTGTGATCTTTGCTTATGTTCCTACACTGATTTTCATCAGTGATTGACTGTGACACACAGCAATGTGAGCTGAATAACTCTTTCCTAACCCAAAATGGTTGGGGTCAGTGCAATTGAAAGTAAGTTAATACACTTCTCGTGACATAGCTAACCTTGTGACGTCTTCCTTGTAAAGGCTTTTCTGTCACCGTTGTACCACAGAGCATCCTCTGTAGGGCTGGATCCTTGGTGAGCTTCTTCCCTCTTCTTTTGTTGGAGCTCTCTTCCTTTATGTGCTACAAGTTCTTCCGGCCAGGACTGATGGTGATGTCACCGTCATGTGTACATGGTACATGTGTAAAGGCATGATCAGGGCACGTGATATGAGTGGGGTTTGTTGTAAGAGCTGGTATGCTTACAGATCAGGAGCATCTTTAAAATGTGCATTGGCCCCAATGACTGGATGAATGAGTGGGTATTTAACCTTCTAAATTACACGGCAGCTTTGGAAGACAAGGATCATATGCTGTCCTCCTTCTGTGTCTATAGTTCTCATGAGTGCATTTTGTACTATTGGTGGATAATGGTGGAGTTATTGATTGTTTCAAACCTAAACTTTTTAATAGCCACCTAAAATATCATGATTCTGACGTACTGATAACCTGACTTACTCACAGGGAACCAAGATGAACAGTAGTTAAGATAGTTAAGGACCAAATGTTCCAAGGAAAACCCGTTAAAGACTCAGGTTTACATATTTACATATTTAAATATGAAGGTATGCATTAGCCAAAAGAAGAATCGGTACAATTACAGATTGAGAGATAAAGACAGTCAGTCAACAATAAGAATAAAAAACAAATACTTGTTGTCTCTGCACAAATAAGTATTGAAGTAAGTTCTATGAAAAGTAAATAGTATAGATCTTCAGCAGTGAGTGCTGGAAGCAGTCATTACAGTTGGTGAGCTTAGCTGGGTTCCAGGTGGCATTGAGTATGGCCTGCTTACTGTTGAGTTTTTAGAAAAATGGGAAAAAAAGGTAAATGTGACTATTTATTTTCACAGTTTGGTTTAAAATGGATTTGTTCAACCAGATTTAAGACTTTCTTAAATATACTATAAAATAGTTTGGGTACTCAAACTGTGTATGTGTCTGTATGTGTGTGTTTGTGTGATTGTGTGTGTGTGTGTGTAAAATATCAGCAGTCCAATGTCCCAGGGCAATAGATAAATTTGTTATTTTAGGGAAGACAAACTTCCACAATGACAAGCTTTTATTACCCCCAAATTTACCTTTAAAATTGTTGCAATTTTAAATATATATATATACTTGGAAGCATCCTATAAAACATTAATTTTTGCATACTATAGAAGGGTGGTCACAAGACCCCAGATATATCCAAAAAGAACATGCAGTTCATTTGAAAAGATGGAAACGGGAAGGGGCGAAGATGTCAGAGGTCCTTGCTGTTGTCTGTGTGTCTTCCTCTTCAGTGAGAGCTGGATGAAGGATCTGACATCTTAAGTGAATAATTCTGGTACCTGACATCTAGAGCATAAAGAACTGCAGACAACTAAGCCATTTCCTGCCCCCATGGGAACAGTGCAGCTTTCAGGATTCTGAATGAAATCTAAACCTTAAAGATGGAGGGAGGCAGAAGGAGGTGTAGAGAGTGGAGAGGATGGAGGGAGTTGAGAGAATGGAGAGGGGTGGAGAGAGTTGAGGGGGTATAGGGAGGTGGAGAGGGGACAGGTAGAGAAGGTAGGGGTACAGGGAGGTGGAGAGGGTGGAGGGGGTATAGGGAGGTGGAGAGGGGACAGGTAGA